>QZGG01003161.1:0-26992 GCA_006409495.1 Sedum album
TTGTAGTTGTGTGACTTTGTGAGATAGCAGAGAGGCGATCGAGACCAAAGCACAAGGAGACGAGCAACGGCAGCGAGAAGAGCGAGCGTGACTGCGTTTACCACGTTGGTTGAGGGCTTTTAGTTGCTGCAGAACTTTGACATTGTTGGTGCCTGAGAATCAAGGGGTGCAGCTTAGAACAGTAGTAGACGACGAGTTGTACTAGCTGATTCAAGTGTATTCGGTTCGAGGACATTAATGAACAGTGGTGGTTTTTCCCAGTTGGGTTTCCACCTAAAATCGTGAGTATTGTTTTATTTGTGCTTATTACGTTACTCATTGTTTATTCCGCTGCGACTAGTCGTATCGAGGGACAAGTCGACCCTCACGACTAGAAGTACAAGCTAACCTCGATCCAACAACAATTCTTTTGTTAAGCTCGTGGTCATTACTTATGAAATATATGTACGCTTAATCAACAGTGGTTCATGGATTCACTGATCATCTTGTTTAAATTATTAGTGCAATCTGTCGCCGTGCATTCACCCTTTTTATACTTTGTAGCTATTATGTTTGGTCATTCCAGTCCATGCACTCGTAATGACTGATGTGCATTTGAAACTTCCATGACCACGCGGCACTTATCATTACTTCTTGATACAGAGCACAGCTCATGAGCTGACTCATCTATGAAAATTTAGTAGGGTGCACACTTAATAGCACTTGCGATGGTAGTAATAGATTAGAAGCGATTTTTACATTGATGACAAAAACACAAACGTCAATAGGATTGGGATAGTTAAAAGCCATTTTACTATTGCTCAAGGCTGATTGAAAATCATGATCATAACACAGCCTACGTAATCCCACATCGTTGAATTTTAATTAATTTAATTCCGCGGACCCTTAAGGATTTTTTAGTTTGGGTTCCGCGGAAAAAATCCTTAAGGGTCCGCGGATCGTAATCCCACATCGCTCAAAGCTAAGACGAATCAGTAGTGAAACAGATATAAATAATCAAACACTTTGGGTGAAATATTCGTTCATCTCTTGGCCCTTTAACTGAGATGAATTTTAGTTTGGGTTTGGTTTGAGCTCGTGAGTTGAGCTTTATTTGAACTTGAGTTAATAATTTTTTTGTGAAAAGCGGGCTTTTGTTGAGCTCGTGCTTTTATAAAAAAAATTTGAGCAAAGCTCGCGAGCTGAGCTCGAGTAGGCAAAAAATTTGATCGAGCCGAGCTTGAGCAGGGTATGGTGAAGCTCGTTGAGCTTGAGCCCGAGTTCGAGCAGCCTAAAAATAAGGCGAGCCGAGCTCGAACATGTTGAAGCTCGGCTCGACTCGGCTCGTTTACACCCCTATGACCAGCATTTCTTCCAAGCATTTATACTGATTGGCCATAATAAGAGCTTTGGAATGCATTGGATCTAGCGGAAGTCATGCCTGAGCACGAATACGTGTCTTCTTCAACTACTGTCACCATATCTGAGCACAACCACGCAAGTGAATAGTCACCAATAGAACATGACGATCATTGGGTACATCTTTAAAGTCAAGGACTTCCTTCACCTGGGACAACCAGTCAATAAACTCCTCAGCCCGTAGGCCTCCATCAAAATCCGGGATATCAATTTTGAACTCGAATCCGCAACGATGGTCACGGTTCTGTTTGTCGCCAATGGGATTTACCTCCGATCCAGCATCCTGAGTATCATCCGTCGTTGCACTCCTCGTCTCCAAGGTAAGATACTTAATTTGTCAGCACAAATCTACGTTTCCACGTCGTAAAACATCATCAGGTGATGTTTCATCAGCACCTACGAATCTCGTAGGTGGCCTCTATCACGATTCATCACGCAGGACCGGCTAGAAATTGACACCACACATGCAGCGTATGAGTGTGGAAGTGATAGAGTGCAGTTGTACGCTACTTTAAGTCCTTTACACTGCTTTTATTCTAACATATTATGGTATAAGATTACGCTTTTGGTGTAGTTTTGTATTTCAGGTTTTAAAGAAGAGTTAGAACGAAAACGCAACAAGGAGGCTGAATCTCATGCAAAAAGATAACAAGGCAAAGACAACCGACAAATGGCCACTGGCGCGCGAGCAACATGGCGCGCGAGTGAAGAACGCGCAGCAGACAGCAAGGCGGTGACGTCAGCAGATAGCGAGATATTCGGGTCGATGACGTCATCACGCGCGAGAAATATTTCTAAGTTCAGTTTTGGAGATTTAATATTTCCTAAGCTGATTCTTAGAGATATAGACGATTTCTTACAGATATCCTTGCCTAAATATTTGTGGAAACCCTAGGAGGCAAGGCTATAAATACAAAGATTTCTGGAGATCACAAAAAGAGACGCAGAAGGGACCAGACGGCTCTGGGCAGAATTCCGGCCGTGCGCACAAGCTGTCACGCGAGACTGCCGACGCACCACTTCAGATTTGTCTTGTTATTTAGTTGTTATTCAATTATACTTAAGATGTATTCAAATCAGCATGAGTAGCTAAACTCGCTGAACTCGGTTTGGGTTTTGATCTATGAATAATATGTTTTGAGGTCTTGTTCTTAATTTGCATGGTTAAGTTTAGTATTATTATTCCGAACTCAATTGCATGATAATTAGGTTAGACAATTAAGCGAAGCCTTGCACCGCAGACTTAGTTGTAGAATCTTTTATCTATAGTTAAACTATCAGAGGTACGTGACTGTGAATGATAGGAGTAACACTAGAATAGGCAGTGGCTACCTTGACCGGATTCGTTATTGACTAGACTAGATTGAGTAATAATATCATACGGACTTTGACCGGAATGTATGTGTAGGTTATTAAGCTGTGACAGGACCTTAACCTACGTGAACAATATGTCATGTATCATTAGTGACCGAGGATAAACATAGAAATTCATAGTGATAAATCTGAACCGAGATCATCTCTTGCATAGTTGTTTACATCTTTTTCACTTGCTGTCTGTTTGTGCGCCAGTGGTACCTGCGCATCAGTTTCTGTCTTTTCTTCGTACTTCTTACGCACAACCCCAATTCTTAGTTTGTAGATTGAGAAGAGACTTCCTCCGTTCCCTGTGGATTCGACCCCAGCTTACCGATACTATACTAGTGAGGAGAGTAGGGATAAATTTGCAGCACTCAACGACGTGCTCGCCAAATTTTGGCGCCGTTGCCGGGGAGCGGCTAGAGAAGTTTTCTTTTCCTTCATTATTTACTTTTTGCTTTTCTTATATAAAAATCCAAAACAAAAAAATTAGTTACGTTTAATTTAGCTGTTGTTTTTGTCTTGCATGGAAGATTTTGGTGAAAATAGTGTAATCGGCAGACGAAGAGAAACTCCAGACGCGCCAGCGCGTAACGCTGACAACATTTTTGCACGTCTGAACCCAGCTGAACTCGAGGCAATCAGAAGAGAAGTACGCAGAGACTTAGAGTTCAGAATGGACGTTGAACTACCCAGAAACGATAATCAGTTGAATGATAACATGGATAGACGCGCGCCACCTCCTGTCGCGCGCGTGCCTGCTCAACCAGTGGCGCGACGCACCATCAAGGAGATGTCTGCTCCTCAAGCTGTGAATCAACCATGGTGCATAGTGTTGCCCCCAGATGGACACTTCGAACTGCGGACTCAGCTTGTTCACTACATACCAAAGTTCCATGGTATGGCTAGTGAGAATCCGGTGAAACACGTACGAGAGTTCGCGGCAATCTGCGAGAATATGAGGAATGGGAATGAGGACCCAGAATTGTTGAAGCTTAGAGCCTTCCCGTTTTCACTATGTGATTCAGCTCGACAGTGGTTGATGGGACTAGCTCCGGGTTCAATAAGGACATGGCCCGAGTTACAGGAACGGTTTCTAGATAAATTTTATCCCGCGGCCAAAGTGTCACCGCTACGTAGAGAGTTAGCTGCGCCGAAACAGTTGCATGGGGAGTCATTATCAGAGTATTACGAGCGGTTCAGGGAACTTGAAGCGAACTGCTACAATCATGGACTCCCGCAGCATGTATTGATAGAAAACTTCCTCAACGGACTTACTGAGATGGAACTCAGGTTGTTGAATGCTTGCGCAGGAGGCAACGTGAGAAATATGTACCCGGAGGATGTTTGGAAATTAATAGAGGACACGGCTGATCAAGTGAGATATCAAGTTTCTTTGGAAAACAACCGTACTAGATCTCTGCATCAAGTGGATGTCACTGGTGAGATTGAAGAATTAAAGGACATGATGCAGAAGCTAATGATGAAACAAAGCGTCGAAGCAAGAGCTTGTGAATTCTGTCACGCCACAGACCATCTGACTGACGCATGTCCCTCCCTATTCGAAGAACACGCAGATGTTAATGCAGTAGGAGGATGGAACAATGGACAAGCTAGGCAAGGACAGCCTAGGTTTGGATTGGCAGAGAATGGGTTTAGTTGGAAGAACGACCAGAATTTTCAGAGGCCGCGCGCTGACTGGCGCGCGCAACCTAATACTCCCACTGGCGCACGACCTTACGCGCCAGTGCCTTCCTACAACTCACCACACAGACGCACTGAAGGACAAACGCAGAATGCTCAACCACCCAAGAAGTCGTTAGAAGAAATAGTTAGTCAGTTGGCCGAAACAGTCAGCAAGAACCAAGAACAGAACGATAAGAGGTTTAAACTGATAGAGAACCAGCTCACCCAGATCGCCACCACTGTAAATGAACTGAAGGCGAGTGACGGTAATCTGCCCTCTCAGGTCATCCAGAACCCAAAAGGAAGTATCAACATGGTTCAGATGGACGCGCCACAACCAGAACACACCAGCGCGCCAGTTGATACGCGCGTTACTGATGGCGCAGCAGATGAACAGAATACAAAAATAGTTGTTGCACCAGTCTTTTCACGCACCAACCCTGACCCACCAGAACAAAAGGAAGGTATCATGCTGAATGATTTCCAAGCAAGCTTGAAGATATGCTTAGCTCCAGATTTACCAGAAAAACTTGCTGATCCAGGAACTTTTACTATTCCGTGCTTTATTGGAGAAACCCTGGTTAGCGAGTGCATGTTAGACTTAGGAGCATCGGTTAATTTGCTGCCATATTCACTGTATTCAGCATCGTCAATGGGACCTCTAGAGCCAACGGACATTGCATTGTTACTTGCGGACAACTCACGGACCGAAGCAAAGGGGAAAATAGTAGATGTCTTGACCCATGTCGGCCAACTCAAGTTCCTAGCAGATTTCTATGTAGTTGACATGAACAAGCCAAATACGGAAGCAAGAGAGTCAGTGTTGCTGGGCCGACCATTTATGAGGACCGCACAAGTTTGCATTGATGTCGGGAGAGGTATGGTGACATTACAAGACAAGAAGCACATACTCAGTTTAGTTTTACCTTTAGATTTAGTTTTAGTTTAGTTTTGAGTTTGGGCTCAAGTTAGTTTTGGGCCATGCATGCATGTGGGCTTTTTGCACTATAAATATGTGATGAGAGGTAAAAATTTTGTCACTTTGCATTTTCACCTTATCTCTCTAAACCACAAAAACCTAAGCCATCACCGCCGCCGCCTGTCGCCACCTACCGCCGCCGCCGTCGCGCAACCCAGAATTTCGTGAATTTCAACCAGAACGTAGATCTCGGTGCAGGTAACCTACTGTTCAAATCTCAGCATAATTGGATCAGTTTTGGTGTGCCAATTGTCCAGTAGAATTTCTAGATCTAGATCTGCTCGTGCACGCGCGTGACAGGACACGCGCGCCAGCTTGATATTTTTGGTATATTTCTTTGCTGCGTACAATGTCGATCTGTGTGGACCAGTCCGAAAAATTGGATTTTGAGCTGAAGTACAGAATGTACAGTAGGTGCGAGATTTTGCCTACTGTTTTTGTTGATGAGGAGTTCCTCCGTGAGATGGGGCTCTACGAAGAAGTGCATGCGGCTTTCACCGCAACTGGATGGGGATCATTTATGGAGCTATCCTCGGACACGGACGTGGAGGATACATTGGAGTTCCTTGCGTCATATGAGGGATTAGCTGATCGGATTCGGTACCGCCACAGGGGCGTGTACTATGAGGCCACGCCATCCCAGTTCGGCGCAGTCATGGGACTCGCGCGCATGCCTGGCGCAGAAGTCGATGAACACACGGACCAGGAAGCCTGGGACGATTGGACGGACGGCAGCAAGCCGTATGCTGGTGGGCGAAGCCTCGGACAGAACTACTGGATCCGAAGATGTTTTACTTCAGAGGCTCATCTCCCACTCCATCATCGGCCGCTACAATGGATCAGCGGCCCGGACTACTGATATGGAGATCCTCAAGGGTCTCTACTACGGGAAGAAGGTGCGCTACACGCGCTTGATCACCAGTTATTGGGAGGCAGTAAGCATGAAAGGCCCAATGCTTTGTGGAGGCTTGATCACACACTTCCTGCGTGCGTTACATATGGAGCCGTGGCTAGATGATCACACTATTGTACGGGCAGAGTTTCTGACGCGCCAGAAGATGCGTCTCTACAAAGGTATCAAGACCCGCGCGGATGGAACCGCGTATTGGAGCTACAGGCGCGGACTCGAGAACATCAGGGCTGCGCCAGAGGAAGTGGCGCAAGAACCAGTGGCGCCTAGAAGGAGCAGGCGCCGAGCAGAGCGTGCGCAACCAGAGTCCAGCGCACGCAGGAGTGGCGCACAGGTATTGGTTGATCAGCGCTGGGTGTTCAACGCTCAGCGCGTTATGGAGTATGTGGCACCACAGGGTGCCAACTTGGATTTGACGCCACCTAGAGGCTGGCACGCTGGAGACCCGATCCCGGAGGAGTATGCACTGCAGGGCGAAGACCCAATCGAAGAACTCTCCCGGTCGTTTTCTACTTCATTTTAAATATTTTATGATCGGTGTAATGAACTTTTCGGCGGATGATTTGTATTGTGTTTTAAAACACATGTTTTTATTCGGTGCTTGAATTTTAATCGGTGTTTTAATTGACTCGGTGGGTGGCAATATTAAAACTGTGATTGGTGCAAAAGATTATATGTGCATGCATTACTATTGCTTCTTTTTACTTGTGCATAACGTGAGGACACGTTTTTGTTTAAGTGTGGGGGGGCAGTAGTACACTATCTTAGGAGTAGGAATTTTTTATAAATTTTTCGTTTTTTTAGTTTTTAACAAACAAACCGAATGAACACATCTCAAGAGGTAATTGCGCGCGAGAAACATTGGCGTGCGCGACCTGTGTGCGTACTCGCGCACCTGAGGTAATTTGTGCTTATATGACATATTCTGATTTTTGGTAATTTTTTCGAATTTTGTGTATCTCTTGAGTGGAATAACGAGGGATGTGGAGTTGATAGAAACGTCCTAGAGAAGCAGTCGATCGAACGAAGCTTGAGGATCGGTTGCATGGTTATGAGTATTCGTGGAGGTTGGTACTTCGCGGTCAAAGGAATAAGAGCAAGCTCAGTCACGCAGATGCCGAAGGCGAAACCCTACCAGCGTGACGAGACGGGAAAACAGACCGTCTTCGTGGAAGTTAGTTGCTCAGGAAGGGGCGCGCGGTTGCAAACGCGTGACCTGACTTGCGCGCGACTGATCAGAAGCGAGAGCGGGGCGTGGTTCCATAGCTGTTATCCGAAGGCCATGATTGGAAGCGTTCTAGGGAAGAATTAAGATCCGGACCAGAAAGTATTCAATTCAAAGTTAAAGCTCAAAAGGCCGAAACAATGAAAAGAAGAAATTGTGCAACAAAGTTATCAATCCGAGAAACAAAAGTAAGCGTCAAAGACGTAAGCTCAGAAACCCTAAGACGCGGATCAATCACGTACCAGAAAGCGAACGAATAACCATGCAATCGCAATCAAGAAGAATTCGGTGACCGGTGCTTAAAGGACTATCTCCCAATCATCCGAATTGATATGCATTCCACAAGAGAGGTAACACAAGGTTTGAATTAATTACTTAATCAGTTTTGTGTTGTATGATCACAATTGCGCAGGTTGTGAGAGTGGCGCAGACGGTGGCGCAGTAAGTCCAACATTCACGCGTGCATTACACAAAGGTAAGGAAGCCGACTTGTTCAGGGACGAACAAGAGTAAGTGTGGGGGATTTGATAGAGTGCAGTTGTACGCTACTTTAAGTCCTTTACACTGCTTTTATTCTAACATATTATGGTATAAGATTACGCTTTTGGTGTAGTTTTGTATTTCAGGTCTTAAAGAAGAGTTAGAACAAAAACGCAACAAGGAGGCTGAATCTCAGCAAAAAGATAACAAGGCAAAGACAACGACAAGGCCACTGGCGGCGAGCAACATGGCGCGCGAGTGAAGCGCGCAGAAGACAGCAAAACGGTGACGTCAGCAGATAGCGAGATATTCGGGACGATGACGTCATCACGCGCGAGAAATATTTCTAAGTTCAGTTTTTGGAGATTTAATATTTCCTAAGCTGATTTTAGAGATATAGATGATTTCCTACAGATATCCTTGCCTAAATATTCGTGGAAACCCTAGGAGGCAAGGCTATAAATACAAAGCTTTTGGAGATCACAAGAGACGCAGAGGGACAGACGGCTCAGAGCAGAATTCCGGCCGTGCGCGCAAGCTGTCACGCGAGCCTGCGACGCACATACAGATTTGTCTTGTTATTTAGTTGTTATTTAATTATTCTTGAGATGTATTCATCAGTATGAGTAGCTAAACTCTGAACTCGGTTTGGATTTGATCTATGAATAATATGTTTTGAGGTCTTGTTCTTAATTTGCATGATTAAGTTTAGTATTATTATTCCGAACTCAATTGCATGATAATTAGGTTAGACAATTAAGCGAAGCCTTGCACCGCAGACTTAGTTGTAGAATCTATTATCTATAGTTAAACTATCAGAAGTACGTGACTGTGAATGATAGGAGTAACACTAGAATAGGCAGTAACTACCTTGACCGGATTCGTTATTGACTAGACTAGATTGAGTAATAATATCATACACCTTGACCGGAATGTATGTGTAGGTTATTAAGCTGTGACAGGACCTTAACTACTGTGAACAATATGTCATGTATCATTAGTGACCGAGGATAAACATAGAAATTCATAGTGATAAATCTGAACCGAGATCATCTCTTGCATAGTTATTTACATCTTTTTCACTTGCTGTCTGTTTGTGCGCCAGTGGTACTTGCGCACCAGTTTCTGTCTTTTCTTCGTACTTTTTACTCACAACCCCAATTCTTAGTTTGTAGATTGAAAAGAGACTTCCACCGTTCCCTGTGGATTCGACCCCAGCTTGCCGATACTATACTAGTAAGGAGAGTCGGGACAAATTTGCAGCACTCAACGACGTGCTCGTCAGCCAGCTTATGCGCGAATACACCATGGTTCGAGAGAAGCTCGTGAGCGAGTGCAGACGCGCGCTATGACTCGCGCGACATCAACAGATTTGAAATTTTTTATTCCAAACTTTTATTCTGGTTTTGATGTCACTAATTACCAGTTAAGCATTGATTCTAATTATACACTTGAATGTTTGCCATGCAGGAACAAAGCTGATAACAAAATAGGCAAAAAAATTCAAGTGTGGAGGGAGAACACTGGTGCGCCATAGTCTGCACAAGGTACTGTGGAGCCAACGACGTTAAACAAAGGCACTTGTCGGGAGGTAACCCGTCACTTTACTTTACACGTTTTAGTGCATTAGGATTTTTTGTTTTTTTAGATAACTTAGTTTTTTGCATACATACAATTTCCTCCTTTATACTTTTCTGAAACGTGGGGACACATTTTTGTTTAAGTGTTAGGGGGAATTAGGTAGTTTAGCTTAGGTTCGTTTAGTTTATTTTTTTCGTTTTTTAGCTTAGACTAGCTGACATGTGAAATCTCAAGAGGTAATTGTGCGCGAGAAACAGTGGCGTACGCGACTTGTGCGCATTACTCTCGCATCTGCGTAACTTGTGCATATATGACCTATTCTGATTTTTTTATTTTTTTCAAATTTTGTGTATCTCTTGAGTGGAATAAAGAGGGATGTGGAGCTGATAGAAACGTCCTAGAGAAGCAGTCAACCGAACCAAACTTGAGGAGCGGTTGAGTGGTTATGAGTATTCGTGGAGGTTGGTACTTTGCGGTCAAAGGATAAAGAGCAAGCTCAGTCATGCAGATGCCGAAGGCGAAACCCTAATGGCGTGACGAGATGGGAAAATAGACCGTCTTGCGCGCGACTGGTTAGAAGCGAGAGCGGGGCGTGGTTCCATAGCTGCTATCCGAAGGCCATGATTGGAAACCGTTCTAGGGAAGAATGATATCCGAACCAGAAAGTATTCAGTTCAAAGTTAAAGCTCAAAAGGCCGAGACAATGAAAAAAAGAAATCATGCAACAAAGTATGTATCAAACTGCCCGAGAACAAAAAGTGGAGCGTCAAAGACGTAAAGCTCAGAAACCCTAAGACGCGAATCAATCACGTATCAGAGAAAGCGAGCACGAATAACCATACAATTGTGAATCAAGAAGAATTCGGTGACCGATGCTTAAACAGGACTATCTCCCAATCATCCGAATTGGTATGCATTCCACAAAAGAGGTAAAACAAAGTTTGAATTGATTACTTAAATAAGTTTTGTGTTGTATAGTCACAGTTTATCATGACTTGACTAAGCACATAGATATGAGGTTTCATTTTATAAGAGATAAGGTAAATGCTAAACTGATAGATGTAGAAAAGATTGAAACTGCTGAAAATCTAGCTGATGCCGGAACAAAGGTTGTGTGATTGGCCAAATTCAGACATTGTCTGGATTTGCTTGGTATATGTTGATTGTTTTGCAGGAACAGAGCGTTAAACTATGATGTTCAAAGGATGCACTATTGCTTGTTTTGTACTGGCCAGGTGAAAAGAATGTTACAGAAGTGATGAAAGCAGCTTCAGGTGGAGGATTTGTAGAATTGAAGCTGCTGATTTTAAGTAGCAAGTTTAAACACTGCGTTTGGACAAGAGACGCTGCGCCAGAGACTAGCACGAGGAGCGTGTTTAAAATAAATTATGCGGCTCAGATTAGAGCAATCGGACGGTCCTGGTTGATTCTGGTAATCTCGCAGCAAGGCTTAGTTTGAGATTAAGTTTAAAAGGCTGCATAGGTTGCAGGCGACTCACAACAACCTGGATATCTCAAATTGGCGATCTTGAAAGTGTTAGCTACGTTCGGCGAGTTTGTTCGGAGTAGTGTAGTTCTCAATTGCGCTTAAGCGTGTTTTCTGTCAAGGGTTGAGGGTGTTCAATCCGGGTGAAATTCTTTGGTGGTTGTAATCGTTCCGGCGACGTTTTTCGGTGACATTAGGGCATTCTTTGAGTACAGAGTTTGCTCAACAAGGAGTAAAGGCCTAACGGTCATATAACCTCGGTATAAATCAGGTGTATTCATTTACAATCTTGTTTTCTTGCTTTAGGGTTCTTGATTAATCTGTAGTTCAGTCCTGTTGTTGCTAAATTCAATCGTAGAATCATATTCATTACAACATCGTACAACAATCTTGCAGAGGTGGAAACATAACACTTTTCACCAATACAAATACCAAAAAAAAACTCATCTTACAAAAACAACCAAGATCTATAGCAAAGTAGTTAATAATACGCTCGGCTAGGTTGAACATAATACTAACCTTTTATAAATTCAGCCCTTGAGGTTGTTCTTTGGTCGTTGAATACTTTTATAAATGTAAAACCTATTATTTTCTAACAACATTGATTTTTATTTTGAAGTGTCTTGGCAGTTTTCAATCTAGAAATGGAGGTTGGAAACAAGCTATCAGGAGCGATCCTGATGTGTAATTTGATATGACGCCTTAGTCAATCATGCTACTGAATTTTTATGACCTCAAATTTTGTTGTGATTATTGTAGATACTGCCATTGTACCACAAGAGGCTATAGGGCTTCAGTATTATTGGAAGTATAATCAATGACATATCATGGAATTTGGGATGCATGTGGGAACATTTAACTTAAGACAATTGTACCCTCTCGGTTTAAAAAAACTCAAGAACTTTTGGAGTGTTATCTCTCCCTCTACTTGACTATGATTTTAACGTGTAAACATTACACATAAGAATATTGTAGATTTTTGCACTATCGATAATATCACTATAAATATATTCTTAACACTTTTTTGAGAAAATATTATTTAAAGGTTTGAAATATAGCTCAAGAAAAGATCTATGCTCAAAAATACATTATGATTTGTTATTGGAAGAGAATATCCTCATGTAGTATAGGATCATTTTTTATTGTAATTATGTCATGTGTAGCAATTTTACAAGTCTAAGACTTTACTTGTAATTTTCATAAATTATTTATCCGCAATTTGAGGCAATCGAACAATCGGTCGTCCTCTGTTGTAGCGAACGTTTGATATTTGGCACAGAGATAAAGAAAATATGAGAAAAGGAATCTTTGAAGATAATAAATGAAGAAAGAGAAGAGTTTTGAGAGTTGAATTGTGTAAAAGAGATGGTTTGATTGATAATAAATGATGAACGAAATTAAAAAGTAGGGTAATAAATGATAAAAGTGAAATTAATGTGAGAGAGGAAGAAAAATGAGAATGTTCATTTATGAAAACATGAAGTATATTTTGAGACACCCAAAAAGAAAACGTTCACTATAATAGGGGACGGGGAAGTACATGAATATGCCCTTCACTTTCGTGGTTCATTTTTGCAATTCACTCTTCGATCAGAATTAGATCGCGAGTTGTAAAAAAGTAGCAGAACCTAAAGTCAAGCAATGTAGTTGTGTGAGTCGGCATGAGATATAGAATATCAGTGACGGATCCAGAAACAAATAAAATCGAGATAATTTAGTATAGAATACCTTTTCAAAAGACTGGGGGCGTAAAATCAAAATCAACTGGACGAGTTGTTTTATATTTTGTTTTTTGCAACTTTTTTAATTATGAATTTTGAAATAATTATCGGGGAGCCCTGCTAGCATGAACATTATTTGTGGATTTTGATGAGTTTTTCAACATTATTTTGGTTTGTTGTTGAAGTCTGACTGTGTTGTGATCAATATTGTGATGGCTAGTGATTATGATCGAATTAGTTTTAGTCTCGTTTATTGCGATATATTTGAGCCCATAATCAACTTGCCGAACCGAAAATCTTAATCAATGATTACTTTTCGATGTTCTTATAAATGCTGAAAAATATAAATACATGGATGAAGTCAATGGACATAAACTTAACATATTATCAGTGTTAGGATTATTAAACAACATTTTCCAAAACATATAAATTTGAATGAACTTGAGTAGGAGAGATTTGATAGTGTTATTTTTAGGTATGCACAACCGGTCCGGGGACCGGATAATTACGGTCCGGTCCGGACCGGTGGACCGTAAAATTTCAAAAATGAGGACCGTGGACTGGACCGGACCGTTACGGACCGGTCTAATTACGGTCCGGTCCGAATTTGGACCGTAAACCAGTAATTCCTATTATTATTTAATTTTAAATTAAAAAAATTAATTTTAAAATGTGAATATTATATATTTTAAATTTTATAAATGTTTTATTTAATTTTTTAAATATTTTTGGTAACATTTATGTGTAATTTATTAATTTTTATTAATAGATTTCTATTTTAAATAATATTTTTTTAATAATTTTTAAATTTATATTACGGTCCAGACTGGACCGTAAATTTCTTGGACCGGACCGTAACCCGTAATTTTCAAAAAATGTGGACCGTAGACCGAACCGTATTTGGACCGGAACCAGATCGGACCGTAAACCTATGGTCGGTACGGTCGGGGTTTACGGTCCGATTCATATTTGTGCATCCCTAGTTATTTTGACTTGGATTACTAGTTCCTAAGGTATCAACATATACATCCAATTTGATTGCCCAACATTGTTTGTCAGTATGTCTCAATGAATGCACTTAACCTCAGTTGACTCTTTCCCGTTTCAATCCAACACATTTGGTGTTATGAATATGCTCTAAACTGTGCATCTACAATTTCTTTTACACGCCGAGTTAGATGGTAGGGGAGTTACGAAGTATAATGATTATATCATTAGTTTGTAATTATTTAATGGGTGTCACTTTTACAAGTGTTAGGCCCTACTACAAAATTCCATGAACTAATTTTCTGCTACTTGATTCAATTTCGATCTTTAACACAAATTTTGCCCTAGATTTCTTCCCACCAGTTTAACCACAATTAGAATACATAGCATAAATCAGAGTTACCTATAGTGCAAAACTAGTCAAACCATCAGTGTTACACAGGAGCGGATCCAGAGATTAGAATTAAGGGGAAAATTAAAAATTTATAATAAAATTATATAGTGATAAATTCATATTTCATGAAGAGGGAAACATTTTCAATAAAAAATAATATTAATAAATATGTTAAAATTTGGTATTAGTCATTTTCTTTTTGCCAATCAAGTAGGGGTGTCAATGAGCCGAGCGTTCGATAACTTGAACTGTTTAATAATAGTTGTTTAAATTCAAAGTCAACCATGGGGCCATGGGCTCATGGCCCACCATGACCATGTCCTGATGTCCATGAACCCGTCCCTTCTCATTTATCAAACCCTAAATCCCTAATCAACTAGCTAAAGCGGCTTGCTGAAGCTGCCGAGTGCCGCCGCCGAACAATGAATCACCATATTGAAGAGGAAGACAATGATAATCATATCGAGTTATCGGAATCAAGTTCGGAAACACCGCTCAATCAAAACAATGAAGTTGAGATGCTTGGCACCAACTCTGAAGGTCATGAACAACAAACAGGTGAAGCTGGTGGCTTTGGAAAGAGACCTCGTAAGAAAGTTTCGAAGTGCTGGAAGGAGTTTGAAGAAGTTTTTCAGGGTGATGTTGTGGTTCATGAGCTACCATTTTCTTTTGCTACCATTTTCATTTGCTGAGTATGAACTATTTAATTTGTTAATGAAGGAAGCTTCCCCTGATTTTAAGAAAGTCTCTCGCAATACTTTGAAAGCTGATTGCACTGCTAGTTATGAAAATGAAAAAAAAGACTAATGTCTTTGCTGAATTCTGTGAAAAGAGTATCAATTACCACTGACATTTGGAAGTCTGGTCAAAAGATAGAATACATGGTTGTGACTTGTCATTTTGTTAGTGAGTGAGGCTACATAAAAGGGTTCTAAATTTTTGTCATATTCCTCCGCCACATAATGGTGTTGCTGTTGCTGATGTGTTGAACCAATGCATGATGGAGTGGAAGTTGATAGGCAAGCTAGCATCAATCACAGTAGATAATGCTTCTTATAATGATGTTGCCGTCAAAAAGTTGCAGGATGTTCTTTCAAATCAAAGAAAACTGCCATTTGCTGGAATATTTTTTCATGTTCATTGTTGTGCTCATATTGTGAATATCTTGGTTCAAGATGGACTAAAAGAGATTGAGGTATTATTATTCACAATGTTCGAGAGACCGTGAAGCATATTGATAAGTCATCATATAGGATTAAGTTATTTGGTGAAGTTGTTAAGAGTTGGCATTTACCGGGGAAAAAGTTAATTCTTGATTGTCCTACTCGTTGGAATTCCACGTATCAAATGCTTACATGTGCTTTGGAGTTTAAAGATGTTTTTGGAGACTATGAGAAGAAAGATCCAACTTATACAAACAAGCCTCTTGACGCTGATTGGGTCAAAGTTGAGAATATTTGCTCGTTTCTAAAGATTTTCAATGATATAACGGAGACCATATCAGGTAATTTCATCTATTTACTTCTCTTTTTCAATTCTCATATGATTATTTGTGCCCGTGCCCCCTGATTTATATTTTGTGCGACGCTGATTTGTTTTCTTTTGTGAGGGATCTGAATATCCAACATCGAATCTTTTTGTTGTCGAGCTCGTTGAAATAAAATATGAGTTGGATGAAAAGTTAAAGTCTCTGATGAGTACATTAAAGGAATGGCAAAGAGGATGAGAGATAAGTTGTCAAGTATTGGGGGAAAACAACATTTTGATATCTATAGGTGTTGTTTTGGATCCTCGGTACAAGATGAAAGCTGTTCAGTTTTACGCTAAGAGATACAATGAGTCTGATAATCAAGTTGAGAATTATGTTTCTGTAATACGAGACACTTTGACAAAACTCTATGAAGAGTATGTGGAACTCTACGCACAAACATTGAAGGTGACAAAAAATCTCCTTCTCATGCAACTAACGAGGCTGGTATTGGAATATCAAAAGGGAGAAGAAAGTTTGATGAATTCATAAGAGGTGTCGATGCTTCGGAAAATCTGAAGTCCGAACTTAACATATATTTAGAAGATGGGGTATATATTCTTGACAAGGAAACATCTTATTTTGATCCATTGCTTTGGTGGAAGACCAATAGTATGAAGTTTCGGATTTTATCACACTTATCTTGTGATATTCCTTGCAATTCCCATAACTTCCGTGGCTTCGGAGTCTACATTTAGTGCTGGAAGTCGAGTTATTGATATATATCGGGCTTCTCTTGGAGTAGACACGGTGCAAATGTTATTGTGCGGAGAAGATTGGTTGAGAAGTTTCTACAACATTAAAAGAAAAAAGAAGGTACTCGACTTATAATTGTGCTTATTTCTTCTTGATTATATATTACTCACTAACGCCATTTTAGAATAATGAGCAAGAAATGAAGGAGATTTTATTTTGAAGAATGAAGTTAAACTGAATTTTGGTTTTTGTGCTACTAGTACCAGGTATGTGCTACCAGGGGGAAGCTTGACTTAAAATTGTGCTTATTTCTTCTTGGTTTTTTTTCACTGAAGAATATATATACAGTTTCAAGTTGATAATAACATTCATCATGTATGTGTTACCAGGTTTGGACTCTTGACGATGCTGTGAAGAAGAGAAGATGAATCAAGTTTAAGGGCTTTTGCTTCTTGTAGAATTACCCACTGAAGAAGAGTTTATGTAAAAGGAACAACTCATAGTACATGATTCTCTGTGAACAACTCCATTAAGTGAAGGCTTTTGATTTCAAATTGAACAGGAGTTGATATTTTGTGAAATCTTTAAACAGAGATTTTTGTATTGAGAATTCATGTAGTTGGTAATAGTTAATCGAGTAGCTTGTTTATATGAATTCGAGCAGCATGTTTACAAGCTTATGATTGATCAAGCTCGCGAGCCGAGCTCGAATAGGCAAAAAACTAATCGAGCCGAGCTCAAGCAAGATATATTAAGGCTCGTCGAGCTCGAGCTCGAGCAGCATGAAAATTAGACGAGCTGAGCTTGAACATGTCGATGCTCGGCTCGGCTCGACTCGTTTACACCCCTACCACCAAGGGCTAGCCTAGTGGCAGTGGAGGTTGTATTATAAGCCACACGTCATGGGTTCGATATCTGGTGGGTGCTAAAGCAGTGGGGCTTTGGCGGGGTGGGTTTAAAAAAAAACCCATCAGGGATTAGCTCAGTTGGTAAGAGCCGGAGCCAAAAGGGCCACCACTGGAGCCAACCCGAGTTCGATTCTTGATGGGGGCAGGACAGGGGTTCTGTGGGATAGGGTAGAGGGGAATAATTTAATTGGCTTGAGAATGGGGATTGTCCATTCCTTGACCAATTTTCGCAATTTTTTTACACATGATCACATGTATAACAGGTCATGGAATCAAATGTATACTGCAATATTGCATTCGACTACCTCTATAATTATCAATGTTACCAAACAACCATCTCTGATAACAGAGAGTTGGTTAAATGGTAAAAGAAGTGATTATAGAGGTGGTGTAGTGAAAACTCATCATATATATATTAAAAGAGAAGTATGTTTGACACGTGTCGCCGTGTGATCGATTTCGCCTACGTGTCATTTTTTTAGATTTTTGAATTCTTTTTTGCTTTTTTCTGATTGACTGGCTTTTTTCTAAATCCTAAAAACCCTCTAATCCAATTTTTTAAAAATCAAGATTTATTCTTTTTTTAATTGCTTTTAAATGTCCTCAAATCATGTATTTTATCCAATGGTTGATCCAATTTTTTAAAATTGAATATTTAATTCTATTTATGACATAACAAAACATATGATAAAATTGTTATTTATTCCTTAATTTTTTAAAAATATACATAATTTTTAAATAATGATTTATAAATTTTAGATTAAATGATGAAAATATATTATATCGTATTGTTGCAAGAATTATTAGTTCATAAAATGGTATAGTACGGTTCATGAACCTTAATTTTTATTTAATAAATGATATGTTTCTTGAACCATGATGTATTATTTCATGAAAAAATATTTATATTTTATGATTGAAAGTAATAATATGTTATGGTTCATGAAACAAATTGTTATTTTATGAAAGAAAATATTTGAATCAACACAAAAATTTATTTAACAATAATTTTTATTTGTCCTTTAATTTTTTTAAATACATTTAATTTTTTAAATGATGATTAATAAATATAAGATTAAATGATGAAAAATATTCATATCGAATTGATTCATATAATTTTGTATAAATAAAATGAAAATGCAATGAATTCAAATCAAATATAATAGGTGTATCATAGTTTTTTATATGGTTGACTTTCTATAAATATAAGTATTATATAGGTGGTTTTCTATAAATGCGTGTATTTATATAGGTGGTTTTGTGAAATTTAGCATGTATGTGTAATCACGCGCTTAACGATTCTTATAACGGAACAGTAATGAGGTGGTGAATTGCTAACGGCACACTTTATAGAGGTGATTTTCTGTAAATATGTAATATAGGGGTGGTTTTCTGTAAATATGCCTATTATACGTATGGTTTTCTAAAATTTATCCTTATTTGTTGCCGTCGACTATCGTACACCTACCATCATAATATTTTGAACTAAAAAAGACTTCCCAAGACAAAGCTATCCAAATTTAACGAAAAAATTCTCTCATTTTAAAATATTTGTAATGAATTTATTTTCACTTGGCTTGGAGGAAAATCCCCCTGATTAGGCTCACAATTTGTTGAACTTGATTATTTAACATTCATCCAAGTTAATAAATTGCTTGAACAATATCCCGAACAAGTCTTGAACACTAAAGCAAATAAACTACCTAGAATTATCAATTTCCAGTTGATTTAACAAATAGTTTCCAATGGTACATCATTTATAGTGATAATTATTTGTTTGGCCATCAACTATCGTACACCTGCCATCATAATATCTTGAACTAAAAAAGACTTCTCAAGACAAAGTAATCCAAATTTAACGAAAAAATTCTCTCATTTTAAAATATTTGCTTTTAAGAACGTTTGTAACCAAACATTAGCGTACATTAGTGTTACCCATAGTACAAAAGTAGTCAAACAATATTAAACAAAAACATACTTCTAATCTAATAGTTGATAATTGGGTCTACCAACATTACAAAAGGCTTTATACATTCGTTTAAAATAAAAACATGCATCTTATCCTAAGCACTTTTCATTGAATAACTACATGTCACCTTTCAAGTGTGTGATGATTGCCTTGGACCGATCGGTGTAGGAATAACAGACATATTGCATGAGATTAATAAGTTGTGTGAGTACCAATTTATGTAATGATACAAGTGACAATGTTTTGGCTAAGCAAGATAAATTACAACCAATAACAAGCTTCACTGATATCTCACTTCAAAGTGATGTTCAAGGACAAAGCAGTATCATATGAAGCAAATTCTCACCCTCATTTGGTGAGAGATACAGTCGAGATTTTTTAGATATTAGGATTGCCTAAAGTAACTTCACGAGGTATATATTCAAGTAAAAGATAAAATGGAGTTATGAATAAAGAGAAATTTAGCATGAATTCAAATTGAAAGTAATTTGATGTGTGGTAAAATTAGGAGTCGAGCACTAAAGAGATCATCTAATAAATTCTAAATATCTCGAGTGACAAAAACACCATTGAATCGAAGAAAGCTTCATATTCAATGTGATGATAAACTCGGTGAAGCTTTCGAGCCAACATAGCATAACCATCGTTCCAGAGGGAGACACTAAACGGTGGCTTGGACAAGAATCCGTGAACTATCAATCGTATTCGCTTAGAAATAGTAGCAATGTTATTGCAAAATATGAGTCTTTGTACAAATAATTTCGTGTACTGATATTCGCTATACTGAATCTATTTTTAATGGGCTTGGAGGATAACCCTTCTGATTAGGCCATGCTGAACTGAGCTGGGTAAGTCTGAGTTACAAACATTTCTTGTGTAGTATCGATAATAAGTCTTGAACACCCAAACAAGTAGACTACCTAGACCTGTCAATTCAAGTTGATTTAACAGAAAATTTCTAATTGTACATCATTTTTAGTTGTTATTATCTTGAACTGAAAAAGACTGCTCCAATAAGACAAGGTAATGGAAATTTAACTAAATAAAATTCTCGATTCTTAAACTACTTGCGTTTTGGAAGTTCTGTAACTGAACAATCAGACTCAAAAATTATTTTCTCAAACTTATATACAGTAAAGCCTGATTTAAGACAATCGAAATTTGGAAATACAAGCCTCTAATACTGTTTTATTGATTGAAATTGTCCGATCTCACCTAGTGAATTTTTTATTTCTTTTTGACTTCACCGAAATTGATTAATCAAATTCTTAAATTCTCTTGTACTTTTTTAATCAAAATAAAATATTGTATGTGATACACTGTAAAAAAATCAAAAATGACATCCATGTAATTTCACTCAATCCAACAATCTGATATTCAACATTCTTCAACAAAATCATATATGACATAATGGATATTTTGTACTATCTAATCTTAGATGAGTTAATAATAGAAAAATTAGATCGGTAAATATCAATGTATTACTCATGGATTTTTTTCTAAACATTAATCATTTTATCCAAAACAATGTCTCTGTTACCGAAAAAGTTCTTTCTCATAGTCAAAAGCCTAAATTTAGTATTCATATCACCCTTTCTAAGATATTCAATTCTAAACCTCTATCTCCAAAGAAATTTTCTCTCGTACAGTATATTGTGATCGAATGTTGAACGCTTCTTTCTAATTATTTATTCCTTGAACTTAGAATCTTTTGTACCTTCAAGAACTCTAAAACAAGAATATGCAATCTAATAAACGATAACCAATAATAATATCACCAGGATTGCCGGAAGCCACCAGAATTGGGCAAAATTTATCATATAGTTCACCGACGATATAATACCCTCTAATGGGTTAAAATTGCAACGAAGGAAACTAATTACTATTGTCCTACTCTGATCAAACTTGCCAGGCTTAGTAGAGAAACTGTTATTTCGGGAATGTTGTTAAGATCAATGCAGTGGTTTGGATATCAAATAAATTGTTGTAACTTGATCAACAGTTAAAACTAAACTTGTCGGAGTCCGGTAGAATTCCGGTACTCTCCAGCCAACCCTAATTCTACGAACACGTACAATTTTTATCGTGTGTTATATGCCGTAAACGACTTTACTCCGCGTATTTCTCAACAATCTCCACCTGAATTCTGATGCACTTTAAATCCTTCAGTAAGACTCACCTTCCTTTCTTTTGTCCATCCATTCCCTTCTTCCAGATGGGCAGCAACTTTCCAAGAGTCCTCTTGAAGAATTTACCGTCCATTCTCCCTCAGTTTAGTGGACTTAGTTTTATACAGATCACTGCTATTCCCCCAAAACAATGTTACTGCACAAACAACAAGTTCAGGCAGTGCCAGAACTTGTTGCTTGTCACAACCTTTGTAGCCATATCTGCAGGATTATCACAAGTATCTATTTTCAACAATCTAACTACATCATCAGCAATTAGATTCCTTATGTAATGAAATCTAACATCTACATGCTTAGTTCTCTCATGGTATACATAATTTTTGCTTAAATGAATGGCAGATTGATTATCACAGAATACTTGCACAACATTATCAGTTTTTCTAATTTCACACAATAAACCCTTTAACCATATAGCTTCCTTGAATGAATCACACACAGTAATGTACTCCGACTCAGTGGTGGACAAGGCTACCACTGGTTGTAATTGTGACTTCCAAGTACACAATTTCTTCCCACAGTAAACACAAAACTAGTGGTGGATTTCCTAGAATACCTATCCCCCGCAATATCAGCATCGAAATATCCAACTAACCCAAAATTATCCCTTCTCTTACCTTAATACAATCCAACATCTAAAGTACTAAAAATATATGAAATCACATACCTTAGAGCCTACGTGTGCTCCTGGCCTAGATTGCTCATGTACCTACTTAATAAAGAAGTAGAACAGGCCAAATCTGGCCAGGTACTTATCATGGCAAACATCACTGACCCAGTTATATTAGCATAAGGGATTCCTTCCATCTTTAGTTTTTCAGAATGAGTTGTAGGCATGGTTTCGCGGATCTCTAAATTAATTTACAAATACACCCTAAACTACGAGAAATTGTAATAAAATATACCCAGAAATCGCTAATTAATTTATTTTTACAATATATCAGTATTATTTCAAGCTAAATAAATATTTTTTACATATTAAATACATATTACGCCGTATCGCCATGTAACGACTAGACTGTCGCCATATCGACTAGACGGCTTGGCGGTAGATTAGCGCCGTGATTCACCGAGGCGCCGTGAAAACCATGGTTGTAGGACACTGATCCTTAGATAACACAAAATGTGCAACAAGAGGTATTGATACCCTTCTACAGTTTAGATTACCAAATTTAGTAACTAATTTTTGTAAGTAGGGTTCCTGATGTAACTTTAACATATTAGCACCCCTATTTCTTTCTATCATAATTCGCAGTATCTTCCTTGCATGTCCTAGGTCTTTCATGTCAAATTCTGAACTCAGTTTACGTTTTAAACCTTTTATTTTCAATAAGGATTTAGATATCAAAAGAATGTCATCAACATAGAGTAGTATATATAAGGGCTCATTCTCCAGATCACAAAAATAAAGGCAGCTATCAAAACAGCTTCTAGTAAACCCTAAACTCAGCACAAAGGTGTGAAACCTCTTATACCTTTGTTTTGGACTTTGTTTAAGGCCATACAAAGAATTCTATAATAAGCATACATGGTCAGAATTTTTTTTTATTTATATATCCTTCAGGGTGACTCATAAATATTTCTTCTTCTAATTCTCCATGTAAGAATGATTTCTTAACATCCAGTTGCTCTAATTCTAAATCTTCACTAGCTACAACAGAAAACATAATTCTGGTTGTCTTATATTTTACTACAAGTGAAAAGATTTCTGTATAATCCACTCCTTCCTTCTGAGTGTATCCCTTAGCTACTAATTTAGCTTTAAATCTAGGTGGGTTAGTTGAAATTTATACCTTCTTTTATTTTAAACAGCCATTTACATTGTACCAATTTGTGCCTTTCAGGTTTCTTTACTAAGACCCAGGTTTTATTAATGTTTAAGGACTGCATCTCCTCATCCATGGCCTTAGACCATTTCTCCTTGTCTGGTGAGGAGATGGCCGCGTCATAGCTTCTAGTTTCAATTTTTGTAAGTTCAGTAGCAGCTAAGAGTGTTGAGTAAGTTAACTCAGCATAAGAGAAATTTGAAGAAATAGCAGTGTACATTAGGTTAGGTCTGATTTGTCTCCTTACCCTATCTCTCGTTAACTCATAATCTACTAAACTTTCCAGCATTGACTGAGGTTGTGTCTCAGTTTGCATGTTATTATCAATATTTTGTTGGTTTTGTTCATGTTCTGAATTTTCTAATTCAGGTGGGGTGTGGAACTCCACCTCATTAGGAGTTTCCACAGCCTCCACCTGCTTGGGGTTATTCTGAGTATTCTCACTATTTTCTACTAAGTTTTTCTTGTCCTCTTTACAAGGGTAATTTCTCCATTAAATGTGACATCCCTGCTAATTATTACTTTAATTCCTTTTGTTTGAAATTACCACAACCTAAATCCTTTCACCCCATCCCTTTCTGCATATCCTAAGAAGACACATTTTAATGCCCTGGGATCTAATTTACCTTCTTTGTTGTGTGCATATGCAGCACATCCAAAGATTTGCAGGTGACTGTGGTTAGGTTTTGAGCCTGACCACAATTCTCAGGGTGTCTCAAAATCCAGCACTCAATTTGGGCATATATTTATTACATATGTGGCAGTATACAATGCTTCACCCCAAAAAGCCTTTGAGACTGCTAAGGAAATCAGTAGGGCTCTTACCTTATCCAGTAGAGTCCTGTTCATTCGCTCAGCCACTCCATTTTGTTATGGAGTGTTTCTGATTGTTTTATGCCTTACAATGCCATGTTTTGAACAACGGGCATCAAATTCATTGCTACAAAATTCGAATCCATTATCAGTTCTTAATATCCTTACCTTTTTATCAAGTTGATTCTCTTGAATTATCTGCCATCCTAAAAATTTATTAAATGCCTCACCTTTTGCTTTTAGTATTAATGTTCAGACCATTCTTGAGTAGTCATCTACTATGCTCAAGAAATATTTTCCACCATCGTGAGTTTCATACCTCTCTTGCATGGAGATATTCCAAAACGGCCTTGGTTTTATGGACCCCAGTGGTGAAGCTGAACCTGTGTTGTTTAGCCATAACACATAGTTCACAGAATTCTAGGTTCGTTATTTTGTCTTTTCCAAACACACCTTGCCTAGATAAAGCTTTTATACCTTTAATATTTAGATGTCCTAATCTGAGATGCCATTTAAGGGTGGGATTTAATTTAGTATTAGCTTCTTGTGCTATATTACAGACTTGAGCATTTAGTATATAACCCACCAATTATATTTGCTGAGAATATCTCATTTCCCATTTTATATACTCGTAGTGTCCCATCCTGTGCACTATAGGTGCATCCAGCATCATCTAGTGATCCTAGGGAAATTAAATTCCTCCTAAGATCTGGGACACATCTTACTTTGGTGAGTTTAATTTATTTTCCTGAAGTCAGTTTTAAGGTAACAGTTCCAATCCCTATTACTTGACATATATTGTCATCTCCCATATACACCTTTGAATTACTGACTTCTTCAAAGTCAGTCAACCATTTAAGGTGTGGACACATATGGAATGTACACCCTGAGTCTCCCATGACATTTAGAACTTCAGCTTGCTCAAAGAAATTATTTTTTCCATCATTTTTTACATTGTCGTTTTCAGGATTGTTTTTTATTTTATTTTGCTAAGAGTAGCAGTTCTTCTTTAAGTGACCCTTTTACCAGAATGGAAACATTTCCTTGTTTCATTTTGTTTCTCATTCTGTTTTTCCTTGTCAGGGTTAGGCTTGTTCCCAGAACCTTGGTTCTTGGACTTGTCCTTTTGTGGGGTTTTCTTTCCCTTGACAAATAGATTATTTCCTGATTTGGCCTTATTATTCCTAATTTCAATTTCCCTAGTTCTTAAGGCTGAGCATAGCAGGTCATAAATCAAACTGTTTCATTATACTGGATAGCAGTCTTGATAGGTTGGTAACTGTCAGGAATCGAGTTTAGTAGGATCATGACCTTGCTGGTCTCATCTAGTGCGTAGGGAATATTACTTAACAGTAAGGTCAGTTTTAGGAATTCATCTAAGTTTTATCAATAGACTTATTAGGGTCCATTTTGAATGCAAACAGAGAAGCCTTAATATATGCTAGACTAGGCGCAACTTGATTTGTAAATAAAGTTTCTAGCCTATTCGACACATTTAAGGGACCGACACAGGAACATTCCTTCCTGATCGTACGCTCTTTTGTCAATCTTTTCCTTACTGGCCTTCTCATCTGCACTCCATTTTCCTGCATCTTGTTCCAATGCAATGGAAACTTCGCAGAATGAGAGAATTGATCTCAACTTCAATGCCCATACTTGAAAGTCAGCTTTCCCATCGTACAAGGCAAAATCAAACCGTTGGGAGGCCATTCACGATCGACGTTATATGCAAGAAATAAAGCAGAATGTCAGTCAGGGTCACCTTAAATACTTTCTTGAAATAATTCAGAAAGGTTACGAAAGAGTTGTTATCTAACACACTTGGTAATTATGTAGATCAATTAAACCGCTCTGATACCACTTTTGTAGCTTAATCACCAGTTAAAACTAAATTTTGCGGAGTCCAATAGAATTCCGATACTCTTCAGTCAACCCTAATTCTATGAACACAGACAATTTTTACTGTGGTTATATGTCGTAAACGGCTTTACTCCACGTTAGGCTCAATGTCAAGCCCTGAATCCACAAGATCAGAGAGTGTCGAATTACAGATTATAATATTAAGCAATTACCTATCAGAGAAACTAATTTCACAGCTCTGGGTGTAAGAACAGCAACTGAGCATACGATGACGCAAACTCCACCGTTCTTAGCCGTTCGCTGCACTTCACTCTTTGATTACGATCGACGCGAATCTTCCGTCAAGAATCGTCCTGAGTTCTTTATCACAAACCCTAATAAATCTCACGTCTCTCTCCTCTCCTGCTCTGCCTTTAATCAAACCCTTTTATATGATTTCTGTCCCAGTCAATTTGGACCGTTGATTCCACTTTAAATCATGTCCTTATTAATTCTTCCAATCACGTGCACTTCATTTTGGTCCAGCTCAGCTCCAGCCTGTTTCTTCCTTGATATGCTATTTGTCATCCAAAACTTACTTGGCTGCTAGCATAACCCATATGCCTTGACTCCCATTGACTTTAGCTTATTCATTCAAAATATTTGATCTGACTTTACTGACGGCACGTCGTTGATTGCTGCAAATTTATCCCTCTCCTCCTTAGTATAGTCTAGGCAAGTCGGGGTCGAATTCACAGGGGTGAGAAGTCGTCTTTTATCTACAACTAAAATTGGGGTTGTGAATGTAAGTGAACAAATAAGAAACAGAAACGCAAGTACTACTAGCGCGCAGAATACAAATACTAGTGTTATTCAGAAACAAGAGATGAGCTCAGCTTAGACTTATCACTATGAACTCTATGTTTATCACGGGTTTTCAAGGGATCTATGACTGACTGTTCACGTAAGCTAAGGTCCGGTAAAGGCTTAATAACTTACACATATATTCCGGTAAGGTCTATAT
>QZGG01003162.1:0-15892 GCA_006409495.1 Sedum album
CAATTCTACCAATTTCCAAATCCAAATCACCAAACCACAAATTGTTCCACACAAATAACCAACAAACAATCAAACCAAAACAACTTCCTAATCAACAAATTACCTAATTAATTAATAAATCCCTAATCAGATTAATAAACACTCACTAGTCTGAAGCTTCTTATGCAACTTATTAATCTCCTGAATAACCACTCTAAGCTCCTCCCGCAGCCGATCAATCTCCTTAGCGCTTTCGATGATTGCCGCAATTTCCGAAGCAGACGATGACGTCATTTCAACGAATTTCAGCGTCCGATTCGATCGAATCGATATTTCGAGAAAAAGTGGATTAACGGAATATCCAAACAATAAGTATCAAATCGAGCTTACCTGCAATTTGTTGCCGCAAAGCCTTTATATACCAGCAAAGAGTTTTAAATTATGATTTCCACCTCCATGTTTTGTTTATATACATATTTATCCCCCAACTAGTTTTATTTACAAATCTTACCAGTGAGTTATGCTTCTATATACAAATGGTTGACGAAGCTTGACTAGTGTTTGAAACTTTGGCGCCATTTTCGATGAGCGCCTGCAGTTCATCATCTCCATTAAACTTGTTCAAATCGGCAGATTCGATCTTATCGATACTGCAAAAACACGAGTCTGAATCTACTGAGGAGATTGCACTCAAAGATCGTATCTTTAGGTCTCCATCATCAATCAAATTTACTAACCAAATGTGCAGCATTGTATGTCGCATTCGGTGAGCAAGATCGCGCTATTATGGCTTTCAATCAGATTGATAATCCGAGTAGTTATTTATGGAATATTATTATCAGAGGGTATGCGGTTGAAGGGGAGTTTGAGAAGTCGTTAGGGAGTTTTAGGGAGATGTTGAGGAAAGGTGTTGTGCCGGACAAGTTTTCGTTTCCTTTTGCGTTAAAATCGTGTGCTGGAGTTGGGGATTTAGGGTTTGGGAGAGTTGTGCATAAGCTGTTGGTGTGTTGTGGTTGTGCTGATGATGTATTTGTGAATGCAGGACTAGTTGATATGTATTGTAAGTGCGGGGAGGTTGGTGATGCGCGGAAGGTGTTTGATGGAATGTCTGTTAGGGATTTGGTTTCATGGACGTCGATGATATCTGGGTATGCGCGTAATGGTTGGAATAGTGAGGTTTTGGAGTTTTTTTGGGTTGATGCGTGGAGTTGGGGTGAGGGCGAGTAGGGTTGGGGTTTTGAGTGTTTTAATGGCTTGTGGGAATTTGGGTGGGTTGAGGAAAGGGGAGTGGTTTCATGGTTATGTGGTGAAGAATGGGTTTGAGTCTGATGTTCTGGTGGGTACTGCTGTTATGGATATGTATGCAAGGTGTGGGAGTTTGCGTTTGGCTTGTAAAATATTTGATGAAACTGAGGGTAGAGATGTGGTCAGTTGGAGCACTGTGATTGCTATTTATGGTATTCATGGTTATGGAAGGGAAGCGATTCGTATGTTCGAGAAAATGGTGGAGGAAAATGTGAAGCCAAATCATGTCACATTTACTAATGTTCTAACTGCTTGTAGCCATTCTGGTTTGGTCCAAGAAGGGAGAAAGTATTTTAAGTTAATGAGCAATGGTTTTGGGATTGTTCCAAGGCTGAGTAATTATTCATGCATGGTTGATCTTTTGGGGCGTGCAGGGAAGCTATCTGAAGCTGAGGAGTTGATAATGCATATGCCAGTTAAAGCTGATGTCAGTATCTGGGGGTCACTTCTAAGCTCTTGTAGAATTCATGGTGATTTGGATATTGCAGAAAGAGCTGCCGATAAGATTTTTGAACTTGACCCAAACCACTCTGGGTATCATGTTCTTCTTTCAAATGTCTTTGCTGCCAAGGCTAGATGGAATGATGTTGCCAGTGTGAGGAAGTCAATGGAAAAAACTCAAGCAAACAGAGTCCAGGGATTCAGCTCGATTGAGTTCCAAAACTGCATTTATAAATTCGGAGCTGAGGATAGATCACATTTCCAAGCAGATAAAATATATGCATTACTTGAAGAATTGGCTGCACCAATGAAGCGGCTAGGTTATGTCCCATTGACAAACTTGGTGCTTCATGATATTGAAGACGAAACGAAAGAAGTAGCCCTGTCTAACCACAGTGAGAGGCTAGCCTTGGCTTTTGGTCTTGTTAACACAAAGCCAGGGACAACAATTCGCATCACTAAGAATCTTCGGATATGCGTAGATTGTCACAATGCCATCAAGATCATCTCACAAATAGTCAACAGGTCTATCATTGTCAGGGACATGCTTCGATTTCATCATTTTGAAGATGGTAATTGTTCTTGCGGCGATTACTGGTAAAAGTGGGCACCTTTTATTTATCCCCATTTTGAACTTCAACAATATGATGATATAGAAGCTTCTGAAGCAGAGAACCTCGGCAATATTTCATCAAAGCTTAAAGGTTGCAGGAACATCATCAACCCGTGTAATGATTGTTCTAGTAAATATGCTCGATACGGATTCAGTATCCAGCGACCAATCGACAGTACCTCACACCTCTGTTCACAAGGCCGATGGTTTCCTTTCTTAAGCTTGTCGCAGTGGCTTTATATGTTCTGTCTTCCTGTCATGCTTTCTCCACAATGCATATTCTGCAATAGCCAGACTGAAGTTGTCAGCATCTTATCAACCAAATGAACGAACATACTGATTCTGTAGTATTTAGAATCAGTATCATGAAAGTGCTTGTGCTAACAAGTTTTCGAAAAAACCTGTAAAATACAATTTTGCCAAATTATTAAAGGCCAGAGTTTAGAAGCATGTGGGCATTTGGTCTAGTGGTATGATTCTCGCTTTGGGTGCGAGAGGTCCCGAGTTCGATTCTCGGAATGCCCCTTCCTTTTATGCATCAGCAAACTCCAGACAGACTGATCATCCTAACAGCTGATGCACTTTTGTTCAAAAAAATAGCTGATGCAAGCTATCTTAATCCCACTTGCTTTGCTTCCTCCTAGTTGTGAACCTCTCTTGATGCACTGAACTAGCAGCTGCATCTTTTTCTACTGCCAGGCACCTACACACAATGGAATAGGATGAGTCCTCCATGAAAGGGAAGTTGGGGGTTCTGCGATTTTGGCATGTAGGCAAGATTAATGCAAACAATCTACACTTTCAGAAAATAAGAAAATTGGAAAGTAAGGACTGTACATTCAATCAGCATCACATGATCTTAAAACAGAACACAAATAAGAACTAAAGTTATTCTTATAATATGCCATACTACTACACTGTACACCCATTCAGAAAAGCGGAACATAATTCCAGCAAAGTATCAAAACAACATAATTTTCATTTGGCTGTAGTTTACGAATTACTACTCAATATCAAACCTGTAAATAGTTCTGTGATCACCATGTCAACATTTTAAACACAATATACAAATTAAAACGTATCAGTGGTCTATTTAGGGAGATTAAACAACAAAGTCTGCAGTAGCTTACATTAGAGTCCTCTAAAGCAACTTTGTTAGATCCTGAGGTTCACATCCCTCAAGAGGGTTTTGAGGTTCGGATACCTCTTGTGAACTCAAAGGATCTTCATACCCATGTTTTGATGATGACAACATTCATCTAATATCTTGAATGAAGTGTTCAGGTGATATACCTAAGTTATGGACAGAAGGACTTCACATTCATGAAGGACTTGATCGGATCAAGTACCTGAGATGAATCATCAGGGACCTGACGGACAGCAGATCACGTGAAGGACAGCTGTATAAGAAAGAGAAAAGCTTTGCTGCAGAAAGTACCAATCTAGCCGACCTTGGAACTCGAGAATATCTTGGAGATATTGGAGAGCATGCTGCACCTAGTGGACAAGGAGACCATGCTGCACCTAGTGGACAATAGGAGGGCAGCCGAAAGCACAAAGGGAACAGTGCCACGGACAAGACCCTGCACGTGGGTCTCTATTCAAAATGCAAAGGATTGGAGCCATTTTGAATTGCTCCCTCCCATTCGAAACTCAAGCAAACTCAAGAATCTAGAGAGTGATTCAAGTGAGTTCGAAGATCTTCTTGTGTAAGCTAAAGTGCATCAAGGAGATAAGCTTGGAGTTGAAGGTCTGAAGGACCTGGTGGCAGGAGGACATCCCAGCAGCAGTGCGAGGGATCTCAGGAGCAACCAAGGGTGTTCTGTGTAAGGCTGAAGTGCATCAGAACCCAGATCCTTGGTGTGTGAGAGCTACAACAGATTCAGGGGGAATCGTGTGAAGGTAGCGTCTCTGGAAGTCACGAACAGGGTACTGACCCTGGGTAAGCTGACTTTTGTGTTGTAATAGCTTTTGTTGTTACATAGTACAAACTATTGTTTTGTATAGTCGATTGATTTAATAAAGAAATCATTCGACATCATTTCCGCTGCGTGTATACTTTGTGAAGTCCCTGCAGTCTGGGATCAGGTCCCTAACAGTTCCTGAGTCCCTAGATACACTAACCACGGTCCTTCAATTGGTATCAGAGCCCTGTGCTCTAGATTCTTGGTTAGTTTGCAGGTATGTCATCAGGTGATTCGTTCTCAACACCCCCAAAGCTCAAACCGGGAGAGTATGACTCTTGGGCGATTCGGTTCGAGGAACACGTCCTTGCTTTGATGGGAGGTATGGCAGATCATTGAGCAGGGTCGTCAGCTCATCATGGATGATGAAGACCAGACGAAAGAGAAGCCGAGGGCTCTCTACAACACTGAGGACTTCAAGAAGCTTCAGAAGAACGCTCAAGCCATGAAGGTTCTGCATGCTGCTTTGGAACCTGGTGATCTAGAGAAGGTCATCATCTACAAGACCCGTCTGAGGTCTGGGATGCCCTGAAGAGAATATATGATGGTTCGGGGGACGTCAGGAGGAACAGGATCCTCACTGCACAGATGAAGTACAGGAGTCTTCGTCAAAACAAGGATGAGTCGATACATGGGTATCACTCAAGGTTTCAAGGATGCTTGGCTACCTTGTCAAGGCTCGGAAAGGAATACGAGAAATGGGAGATCACCCATCATTTCCTTCAAGGATTGTCACCGGAGTGGGATGACATATCAAGGACCTTAGCTTCCTTATCTGAGACTAAGAGGATGACTCTAGAGGATCTGGTCTCTAAGCTAGAGAGCGACATGCTCATTGAGAAAATGAAGCTAGAGGGTCGCGAACCTCAAAAATCCGGGAAGCAGATTGCCTTAGTCTCCGAGAAGGGAAGAACCAGAAGAACTCCAAGTGGAAAAAGCACAACAAAGGTTCTGATGGAAAGAAAGGAGATGAAAAACTTCTGACGGATGCCATGAAGGTCATGACCCTGAAACCGAATCCAGGGAACTCAAAGACCCAACGTCCAAAAAGAACTGCAACAATGGATGATGAGTGTTTCTACTGTGGCAGAAAAGGACACTTTGCTAGAGATTGCAGAAGGAAGAAGTTGGATCAAGCTAACAACAAGGAAAGACCTCACGGTGAGAGACCGAAGGACAACAAGGCCATGATCGCTGCTGGGGGACTCCGAGGAAGACAGTGACCTGGATAGTCAATGTGGGTCAGAACTTCAAGAGGACCACATGTCTTATGGCCAGAGGTGGATCCTCATCGTCCTCATCCTCGGAGGTAAAGAATACCTCTAAGTCATCTACTTTTCAATCACGTACCGATATTTTAATATTATTAGAGGCTTTCATGATAAATGTTATGAGTTGTCTAATGTGATTGCTAAGCAAGATGCTCAGCTTGTTGAGAAAGATGCCAGGATTAGGCAGCTTGAGACTGAACTCAACAGAAGACAGGGTTGCGAGACTAGTCGCGGACCTGGTCAAGCTAAGAAGGTCGTGAACTTAGTCAGACCTGTCAAGCTAAGCAGGGTCGTGAACCTGCTGCAAGGGTAAAGACAATGTTCAGGGAACAAAGAAGTCAAGACCCGGTCTTGGTTATGGTGAGGTAACCATACTGAAGAGACCTCCACAAGCTGGTGAGCCTAGGAGTACTCCACATGTCAAGGTGGACCTTCAAGACAAGGCTAGGACATAGGTAAGGGATACCGTATATGGGCAAAGAATGCTCAGGGTCGCGAACCCAAGGATCGACTTCAACCAAGCGAAGAAGAAGATTGCTGAGTTCAAGAAGGAGAACTTCAAAGGGAAGAAAATCTGTTTCCATTGTGGAAAGGAGGGACATTTGAAGAACAAGTGTTGGAAAGCTTCCAAAACTGAGGTTCAGGACCCTGGTTGTTCTAAGCGAGGGACGCGTACCCGGATTGACAAGGATGTCAAAGCTGATGCTAATGTTTCTAACCCTATTGTTTGTGTTGGTTCTGTTTCTAAGAAGAAACCCAAAGAGGCAAAGCTCGTTTGGGTTCGTAAGAACTGATTGTTTGTGTGCAGGTGAAGAGAGGGACTGGTACTGGAACAGGTCCCTGGTATGTGGACAGCGGGTGCTCAAGCCACATGACTGGAAAAATGGATATTTCTCTTCACTGCAGCAGCATCCAGGGGGCACTATAACCTTTGGAAACAAGAGTAAGGGTGAGATCTTTGGTACGGTATGGTAAGCTTATCGGAGAAGGTTAGCATTGATAATGTGAACTTGGTTCATAACTTGAAATTTGATTTGCTTAGTGTTTATCAACTTTGTCAAGGAGGAAACAACAAGGTTGTTTTCACATCTAATGGGTGTTTTGTTAAGTCTCTTAGCACAGGTAAGATTCTTCTCAAGGGCACGGTTGATAATGGGGTATACAAGACCGATCCAAGTTGGGATCCGGATGAGTACCTCTGTTTGTCATCTAGGGCAGACAACTCAAACCTTTGGCATAGACGTCTTGGTCATGTGAATCGGAAGTTGATGCAGAAACTTCAGAGGTTGGATCTTGTTCGAGGCCTTCCAGAACTTGGTCAGGTACCTGATGAGGTATGTGTACCCTGTACAAGAGGAAAGCAGACAAGGACCTCATTCAAGCCAAAGAAGGTCGTGAGGTATTTGATCGGTTCGGAACCTGGGCTAAGGAAGTAGAGACTTCACTCGTTCAGAAACTCAGAAGCATCAGATCGGATCATGGCACTGAGTTTGACAATGCACAATTCATCAGCTGGTGTGCTAGTCAGGGCGTTCATCACAACTTCTCAGCTCCAAGGACTCCACAGCAGAATGGGGTAGTTGAGCGAAAGAACAGGACCCTGGAAGATATGACCAGGACCTTGTTGCTTGAGAGTGGACTGCCAAAGAGATTTTGGGCAGAGGCCATGAGCACGGCCTGCTATGTGTTGAACAGGGCCTACTTGAGGCCACTTCTGAACAAGACCTCGTATGAGTTGTTGAAGGGCAGAAGACCTTCTATATCACACTTGAGGGTATTCGGATGTCGATGCTTCGTTCATGATAATGGGAAACATCAGCTTGGGAAGTTTGATGCAAGAAGCGAAGAAGGCATATTCGTAGGGTACTCTCAGCACAGTAGAGCCTACAAGGTGTACATCATGAAGACTAGATCAGTCGAGGAGAGTGTACATGTGGTTTTTGACGAGAATGTCATGCCAAGGAACCCTGCTGAGGTTCATGACCCTGGCAACGCTGAAGAGGGTCAGGAGCCAGCAGAAGTCTTTGTCTTCACACGGCCAGATGCTGAAGACACAGAGGGTCCGGTACAAGAGGGTATCGATGAGACACAGCAAGGTGTCGATGGGAATCCAGTACTTGATGGTATTGATGAGGATCCAGTCCAAGATCAGGGACCTGTGCAAGATCAGTTGCATGAAGATCCGCAGGAGGGACTTGATCCAGATCAGGGACCTCAGGGCGATAACAATGAGTTGGAGACCTTAGGGGAGGTGGTTCCACAGAGAAGAAGTGCTCGGGTTAGTCAACCAAACAGGAGACTTCAAGACTTTTATTGTTATGCTGCAATTCAAGGAGAACGGGTTCAGACCGCGTTCGTGTCCCTGATGGAACCAAAGACGGTTCAGGAGGCACTCAAGGACCCCGATTGGGTTCAAGCGATGCATGAGGAATTGCATCAGTTCGAGAGGAACAAAGTCTGGAGACTTGTACCTAGACCAACCAACAGAAAGGTGATAGGGACTCGATGGGTCTTCAGGAACAAGAAGGATGAGCAGGGACTTGTTGTGAGGAACAAGGCTCGATTGGTTGTGCAAGGGTACAATCAACAGGAGGGCATCGACTACGATGAGACCTTCGCACCGGTAGCGAGACTAGAAGCTATCAGATTGCTCATTGCCTATTCAGTTCAGTATGGATTCAAGCTCCATCAGATGGACGTGAAGACGGCGTTCTTGAACGGGTACCTCAAGGAGGAGGTATATGTGAAGCAGACTCCAGGGTTTGAAGACCCTGATCATCCTGACCAGGTATATGTCCTGGACAAGGCGCTTTATGGTTTAAAGCAAGCACCTAGAGCATGGTACGAGAGGTTGTCAGACTTTCTCATAGTTCATGGATATGAACGTGGAGCCGTGGATAAGACCTTGTTTCTTCTAAGGACGGAGAAACATCTCTTGGTGGTGCAAGTCTATGTGGATGATATAGTCTTCGGATCGACTAGTAAGGACCTAGTCAAGAAGTTCACTCAACTTATGGAGAGTGAATTTGAGATGAGTATGGTGGGGGAACTCACATACTTTCTGGAACTTCAGATAAGTCAGGGAGAGTCAGGAACCAAGATACACCAGGAGAAGTACCTGACCGAGGTAGTCAAGAAGTATGGACTTGAGACATCAAAGCCCTCGACTACTCCAAGCTCTACCAGCGACTTAATGTCCAGGGACGAGAGCTCTCCCAAAACCGATCCTACGCTATACAGGGGCATGATAGGTTCATTACTCTATCTTACTGCTAGTCGTCCCGATATAATGTTTAGTGTATGTGTTTGTGCCAGGTATCAGTCAGATCCCAGGGAATCACACGTGAAGGCTGTGAAGAGGATTCTGAGGTACTTGAAGGGAACGAGGAACCTGGTCCTGTGGTATCTGAGGTTCAAGTCCCTGACATTGGAGGGATATACCGATGCAGACTATGCTGGGGACCGAGCTGATAGAAAGTCCACATCAGGGATGGCACAATACCTTGGGTCCTGCTTAGTCTCTTGGGGATCTAAGAAGCAGAACTCAGTAGCTCTATCTACTACGGAGGCCGAGTATGTTGCTGCAGGGTCCTGTTGTGCACAGCTCCTATGGCTGAGGAACCAGCTAAGTGACTTCAATCTTTTCTTTGATAAAATTCCTATATATTGTGATAATACAAGTGCTATAATTGTTGCTAAGAATCCAAATCACCATAGTAGGATGAAGCACATTGAAATTAGACATCACTTTATTCGGGATTGTGTAGAGAAGGGACTTGTGTGCATGGAGTCATGTAGGACCGAGGAGCAAGTGGCTGATATTTTCACCAAGGCCCTGAGCAGGGAACCGTTCGAGAAGTTCAGAATGGCTCTTGGCATGACCTCTACCTAGTGAGGTACTCCTAACTTTTCTTCCGATGATTGGTTAGAGTAAGGTAGTTAGTTATGCTTATAAGCCTAAGTATGTGATTTTGTCTATGTGTGATAGATTGATTGCATGCATTACTTCTTGATTAAACGTGAAAATGTCATATTTTGGTGCTGAATTTCTTTCTAGCCGTACCTTCCGGATCTTGATCCCAAACCTCATGAAGGAAGTGTACATTAGCCACCCTTACACACTGAGGGACCTGATGAAAAATTTCATTAAAGGTGAGAGGTGAGTGACTTCAGTTGTGATGATCCGATATTTCATAACCATTTGGGTTCAGCCAAGTCATCACAACGTCCCTTGTGTAGTCTTTGGAAAGGTATTGGATTTGCATTCTTCTGTTCAGGGTCGTGACTGAGTTCAGGAACCTCCAGACAAGCATGAGGTATGTGACCAGGGAAGTCAGTACAACAGTAACTTTATGAAGTTAGGTGGGGTTGTGTACTTCAATTAATGGTCTGGGAAAAAGAAATGTGGCGAAGGGACGCGACGATTGGACAGATCATTGAAAGCCCAACCGGTTTGTCCAAAGGATTGATTACACAAAAGGGGTTTTAGGGTTTGCAAAGGAAAATTCAAAATTCGAAATCCCAAAATCTCCGAAATCCGAAATCTCTCCAAACCCACTTCCGACGAACTCAAATTTCCAAATGGCATCCTCAACAAACTCCAACACCGAAGCATCCAACACCGTGGCCGACGGCGCCACAAATGTCCAGATCCAGTCGGCGGTAACGGAGGAAACCGTCGCGGCTTCAATGGAGATTGAACAACCGACAGAGGTTGTTGCGGCCCAGGAGGTGGTCGCGAAACCGGCTGAGGTGGTTCCGGCGACAAGCGCCGTGGATACCGCTGTGGAGGCGGCTGGCGAGGAGGTTGCTCCGGTTACTCCAGTGAGCTCGTTCAAAGGTAAGGACTTGAACGTCCTTTTCAATTCCATGGTTGTTGAATCCCCAGTGGTGGGTGATGATAGTACATGTGTGGATGTGGCTGTGGACCCCTCGGTGGGCAAGCCGGTTGCTGATATTGTTGATCCAGTCGTGGTGGCCCCAGGAGGGGGCATATCTGTTGATGATGTGGTTACTGGAGTGGTCGGTATGTCTGCTGTTGAACCCACTGAGAGTGGTGTGGTTGCTGAAGTACCGGTTGAAGGTACTAGTGGAGTTGATGTTGCTGATGTTGCTGTAGCACCAGTGGTAGGTGCTGTTGAGTCTGAGGTCTCAAGGGAGACCAATGAGGCCGTCAAGGCTGGTAAGGCTGCTGTCGTCGCTGAGGAGGACGATGATGCAGAGGATAGGGCTATCGCTGCCGTGTTGGAGCGTATCAAGGCCCGAGTGGTGGACAAAGGTCCTGGAGGTTCTGGAGTCCAAAGGGAGGACTCAGAAGGTGATGACCTCAGTGCCGAGATAGAGGCAGGCGCTGATGAGTCAAGGGATCGTGCGAAGTCCTTCGATGAGTTCCTAGAGGAGTTGGCTCAAGAAGGGAAGGTGGCAACCCCAGAAACCCTAAGAGGGAAGTCACCTCTTCCGGTCTCCCCAGAGAGCAGTGATGAGGTTCAGGAGATTGAGCCGCCCGAGCACTCCAAGAAGGGACCTAACAGGAAGGGAAAGATCCCTGCATCCAGTATCAGACTGCTGCCTCTGAGGAATGCCAGCAAGAAACCCAAGAGAGAGCTTGAGGACCCTGAGGAAACTCAGGAACCAGCGAAGAGGACCAAGGGACCCAAGAAGGAAATGTTGGAAGAGTCGCTATGCACGGAGGAGTGGTTCCGTGAGCAGAGACTGGATGGGCTGTTAGAGTTGATCAGAAGTCAAGGCTGGGAGAGCCTTCTGTGTGGTGAGGAACTGGTTAGTCCAAGCAAGGTCTTTGAGTTCTACTCGGACCTGTCCAAGGAGGTTAAGGGCAAGAATGTCTACCTGAACTTCAAGGTAGGAGGTGAGGAGCTGAGGGTGTCGAGTCTGGACCTCTCCCATCTGCTAGGGATCCCTCATCAGGGCTTCGACCATTTCGTGAAGGGAGTGTGGCCCCCGGAGGCTGGGGACAGGTACGCAGTACAAAAGAGGGTCTGCGGTACAGTTGAGCCGGGCAAGGTGTCAACGAAGTCCATGACAGTGAAGGTGAAGATCCTTCACAAGCTCCTGGTGACCAACCTAATGCAGAGAGGGTCTAAGACCAGCTTTGTCCAACTGGAGGACGTGCTGCTCTTGGACAAGTTGCTCAGAAAAGAAAAGATCAATCTCCCGAAGTTGGTTCTTCACCAGATGGAGTACCTCAGCGGGTATGGCGTGCTAGGCTTCCCTCGGATCATAAAGAAGATCCTTCAGTACAACGACGTTTATGGGGCACCAGATGATGAGGTCCCTATCACTAAGAGCTTCGACTCCCTGCTGTTTAAGAAGCTGGGACTGGTATTTGATGAAACCCAAGGTTGGGTTCGTGACCCTTCAAAGCAGATTGGGGACCAGACAGCAGTTGAGGAAGCTCCCGAGGATCAGTTACCTCAAGAGGTCAGTGGGGACCTTGAGCAGAGGTTGATTGCCCTGGAGGCCGGGCAGAGGGAAATGAAGGCAATGCTTGCTGAGGTCCTGGACTTGTTGAGGAACTGAGGTCCCGACCCTGTCATTAGAATGCTTATCCAATCTCCCACCCTAGACTTATCATGTTCTTGATCCTACCCCCCCTACTTTTTGATAAAACTATCTATGCACTATTGACTTTTAATGTTTAAGTTTGAAGTTTGCATAATTTCGATCTTATTGCATGTGTACATGATTTTCTTTCATATGGCTTATTCGTATAACTTTCTAACCCTTATTTGATAATGCCAAAAGGGGGAAGAGTTATGGGTATCTCACTAAGGGGGAATCATATCAGGGACCTGTCTCTGATACTCGAGTGAGAGCCCTGGTTAGGGTTAAGGGGGAACTGTCCATACTTGTGACTTACTAGATAAAATAGATTGAGTATGCTTATCTGATATGCTTTCATTTATTGTCTATCATGTGTTTGTCATCATCAAAAAGGGGGAAATTGTTAGATCCTGAGGTTCACATCCCTCAAGAGGGTTTGGAGGTTCGGATACCTCTTGTGAACTCAAAGGATCTTCATACCCATGTTTTGATGATGACAGCCTTCATTTAATATCTTGAATGAAGTGTTCAGGTGATATACCTAAGTTATGGACAGAAGGACTTCACATTCATGAAGGACTTGATCGGATCAAGTACCTGAGATGAACCATCAGGGACCTGACGGGGCAGATCACGTGAAGGACAGCTGTATAAGAAAGAGAAAGCATGCTGCAGAAAGTACCAATCTAGCCGACCTTGGAACTCGAGAATATCTTGGAGATATTGGAGAGCATGCTGCACCTAGTGGACAATTGGAGACCATGCTGCACCTAGTGGACAATAGGAGGGCAGCAGAAAGCACAAAGGGAACAGTGCCACGGACAAGACCCTGCACGTGGGTCTCTATTCAAAATGCAAAGGATTGGAGCCATTTTGAATTGCTCCCTCCCATTCGAAACTCAAGCAAACTCAAGAATCTAGAGAGTGATTCAAGTGAGTTCGAAGATCTTCTTGTGTAAGCCTAAAGTGCATCAAGGAGATAAGCTTGGAGTTGAAGGTCTGAAGGACCTGGTGGCAGGAGGACATCCCAGCAGCAGTGCGAGGGATCTAAGGAGCAACCAAGGGTGTTCTGTGTAAGGCTGAAGTGCATCAGAACCCAGATCCTTGGTGTGTGAGAGCTACAACAGATTCAGGGGGAATCGTGTGAAGGTAGCGTCTCTGGAAGTCACGAACAGGGTACTGACCCTGGGTAAGCTGACTTTTGTGTTGTAATAGCTTTTGTTGTTGTTACATAGTACAAACTATTGTTTTGTATAGTCGATTGATTCAATAAAGAAATCATTCGACATCATTTCCGTTGTGTTTTACTTTGTGAAGTCCCTGCAGTCTGGGATCAGGTCCCTAACAGTTCCTGAGTCCCTAGATACACTAACCACGGTCCTTCAGTGAACATAAAAGTTGTAACTCTTTTAGTTAGCTAATCAACGTTATTTTTATCTTTGTGATCGAATTTATTATGTACTCTATATACTATTTTAAAGTGTCAAAGATCTAATATATCTGGCAGGTTCTGCACTTATTTGGCGTCTTTAAGCACATATTTCCTCTAAGCCTTTTAAATGCATCTCGAAATATAAAACTATTTAGAACACGTGAAAGTAGTGATATGCGTGAGTTTAGTATAAATATACGTATAAATACATCCTATCAAATCACCACACGCTTAAACTTGTTCGTCCCGTTCAAGAACAAGGCTTCAAAGAAGTAAGCTATAAGAAGAATGTTAACTAAAAGTTGTGCTAAAGAAGTTGTCAGGAGAATCACTAGGGGTGCAAAAGAGTCGAGTCAAGCCAAGTATCAGGTTGCTCGAGCTCGGCTCGAATAAATTTATTTGTGCTCGAGCTCGGCTCGAGCTCGTTTTAGCCTCTATAGTGGGAGCTCGAGCTCTGCGATAAAATATTAAAACTCGAGCTCGTCTCAAGCTCGATTAGAGCTCTTCTCAAGCTCGATTAGAGCTCGTCTCAAGCTCGATTTTAGAGCTCGTCTCAAGCTCGATTTTAGAGCTCGTCTTAAGCATATTTAAGGGGTACATGGGCCATTAAAAAATTTAAGGTCCAATCCACAATTGTAGCTCAAAGCATCATTGCTATTTATATTATACTTGTCTTGAAATTTACATACACACAAGCAATGTGGGATACAAGTTTCACAATCTTAATATTGTGTATTGATTCTCACTTATGTTTTTATCTCATATCATTTAGTTTGTTGCAAATTGTATGTGTTATTATATTTAGAGAATCCCTCTGGTGGATCCACCACGAGCTTTCACCATCTCCGGATGAAGTGGATTCATCTACTCGTATCACGGACTGAACAAGCCAAGGTGAACTTCCCTATCCATTTCATTGGCCACCAAAAAGAGGATGGACATAGCGCTGTTGAGGTGTATGAACCTACCTTATCATAGCGCCCCGATTCAACTCGACTCCGATGATAATGTTGTGCATAGATAGCGCTTTCTGACGCATCCTTCTGCGTGGAGTCTCTTGATCTTGAATGCGGTGTCTACTCCATGAGTCCAACTTTCAGCCATTGGATGGGTTTAGATCAATGGTTAGCAATGGTCAACTATTAGTCAAACTAAAGGGTAATATGAGAATAGTTAGGATTTTAGTTAGTTTAGTTAGCCTAGTTAGCCTAGTTAGCATTTAATGTTTGATTAGATGGCTTCATTTTTCCACTCTCCTTAATCAATCCCTCTCTCCTCACAAACCCATCATTTTCAAAATTCAAACCCTCTCTCCTTAATCAATCCCACCATTTTCATAATTCAAGCTTTTTCATTTCCCCACCATTTTCATAATCCAAACCCTCTCTCCTTAATCAATCCCACCATTTTCATAATTCAAGCTTTTTCATTTTCCCACCATTTTTATAATCCAAACCCTCTCTCCTTAATCAATCCCACCATTTTCATAATCTAAGCTTTTCATTTCCCCACTATTTTCATAATCTCAACCCATTCTAACCCGTTTGTAAACCAAATAATCTCACTCTCAACTGCATTTTAACTGTTGCACCCACATGTGCACCTTACTATTGGACTTTGTAGTTGCATCCTATAGTTGCATTTTTTTCCCACTTGCACTTTCAGCATGCATTTCACATGTGCATTTCACACATGCATTTAGATCTTGCATTTTGCAGTTGCATTTTTACAGTTGCATTAAGTCTACAAATGTGTTCAATGTTCATTGTATTGCTTTTTTGTATAAATTTAACATGTTTCCGTATCATTTACCCTTTTTTGTGTTGTGTTGGCAGATGGTAATCATAGTTGTATGGTAACAAATGATTTCCATTATTTAGTTATCGCATTTCATTGCTGCATTTCACATGTGCATTTCACACATGCATTTTGATCTTGCATTTTGCAGTTGCATTTTTAGAGTTGCATTAAAGCTACAATTGTGTTCCATGTTCATTGTGTTGCTTTTACCCGGCTTCGCAGTAATGTTTTCAGTATGATCTAACTAATGCAATTACAAATTACAAATTGATTTACTTGTACCAGGCTTCGCAATAATCAAATTACAAATTATGATCTAACAAATGCAATCAAAATGCATCAATAAAAAAAAATTACAAATTAATTTCACGCTACACCAGATCCGGATCCTAAAACATATGACAAGTATACAAGACACATTACATGCAAGAATGAATGAGCCATATTGATCGATCATGCTGATGCACTTCAAGGTGGTAACCACAGCAAGAAGAACACCTGCGTAAACAAATAAACATTAAATCTC
>QZGG01003163.1:0-26946 GCA_006409495.1 Sedum album
TTCTTCTGAGAAAAACCCCTGGCCACTAGCCTTGCTTTCCATCTAGGTTCACTAGATCCAGATATGTTTTCCTTCTTCTTGAATATCCACTTGCAACTTACTAGTTTCTTATGATCAGGTTTGTCAACAAGGGTCCATGTTTCATTTTTGTTCAGAGAAGCCATCTCTTCTTTCATAGCCTGAATCCACTTATCACAGTTCTCAGACTGAACTGCTTCCTTGAAGCACCTTGGTTCATTTTCATCAATTTCTTCAGCCACATTGAATGCAAATGACACCATATCCTCAAATCCAAATCTGATTGGATTTCTCCTGCACCAGCTCTTCTTTCCTATCCCTGGCTAGTTGGTAGTTAGAAAGCCTTGCAGTTCTACTCCTAGGAGTGGTTTGTTGGTCACTGCCTCAACAGCTCTGTCAGTCTGCTCCTGACCTGCTTCAGCACCATTTCATTTTCTGAAGCACACCTTCAAGCTCCACCTCGACTTGAGATCTGCTACACTCACCAGTCTCAAAGGTTCCCATTTTCTTGAAAGGAAAATGACTTTCATTGAAGGTGACATCTCTGCTTAAGACAATCTTCTTGTGATTTTCTTCCAAACACCACAGTTTGTATCCTTTGACTCCTTCCGGGTACCCAAGAAAAATACACTTCAGTGCTCTAGGTGCAAGTTTATCCTGCTTCACATGTGCATAAGCAGCACATCCGAAAATTCTGAGCTTTGAGTAATCCATCATGATCACTCCACATCTGCATAGGTGTCTTGAATTCAATGGCAGAAGACGGACATCTATTGATCAGATAACAGGCAGTTTGCAATGCCTCAGCCCAAAACTTCTTTGGCAAACCAGCTTGGAACAACATACACCTCACTCTTTCCAGTATAGTTCTATTGTACCTCTCAGCCAATCCATTTTGTTGTGGATTTCCAGGAACTGTGTGATGCTTTGAAATACCTGCACACTTGCACAAATCCAAGAATGTCTTGTCCAGAAACTCAAGCCCATTGTCAGTTCTAAGCCTCTTAATTTTCTTGTTAGTTTGATTCTCAACTAACAATTTCCAGGTCTTAAAAACATCAACAGCTTCATTCTTATGCTTCAGAAAATACACCCAACATCTCCTAGAGTAATCATCAATAAGAGTCATGAAGTACCTTCTACCTCCTATTGATTCAGTTCTAGAGGGTCCCCAAAGATCAGAGTGTATATATTCAAGTATACCAGCAGTTCTGTGTATTCCTTTACTAAATCTAACTTTACTAGATTTTCCCAACACACAGTTTTCACAAAACTTGATCCTACTGATAACTTCGTTACCCAAACAGCCATGTTTGCTAGTTTTATCAACCCCTGTCTCCTACATGTCCCAATCTAAGATGCCATAACATGGTCTTATCTATAGATTCCTCCGACAAGTAGCCTTCTCCAGGTATAAAGTTTCACCACACAAACATACAAGCCATTTTTCTAACACCCTTTAACATGATCAATGCACCTCTAACAACTTTAATAACACCCTTCTCTGCCTTAAATGAATAACCTAAAGCATCAAGAGTTCCCAAAGAAATTAAATTTATTTTCAGTTCAGGGATGTACCTGACTTGAGTGAGTAACTTAGTGCTTCCATCTTCCATTCTGATTCTCACAGACCCAATACCAAGCACTTTGCAGGCTTTGTTGTTTCCCAACAGAACAGATCCACCATCCTCTAGTTTAAACACCTCAAACCAATGCTTATTTGGAGTCATGTGGAATGAGCAGCCACTTTCCAGGATCCACTCAACACTGGTATCCTTCTCTGCTGCAACAAGAACCTCAGCACTCTCATACCCATCTTCAACAACTGAAACCTCTGCTTGAGCAGGTTTCTTTCCTTGCTTCTTTGACTCAGAACAGTCTTTTCTGAAATGTCCTTCCTTGTGACAATGGAAGCGTTTATAGCTCTTCTGCTTAGCTTCCATTATCTTACCACTAGGACTCTTACCTTTGTTGTGTTTCTTACACTTCTTCTTGTTTGAGTCATGTTTGTCAAACTTCCTCTGCACAGTTAAGCCCTCCGCAGCATCCCCTGCTGATTTAGCTTCAATCTGTTTTGATTTCAAGGCTGACAACTGATGGAGCGTATTTATACGATCCATCATTGTCTTATTTCCGTCATTCTTATATGTTTTATTTGTGAAATATTACATTTTCGTAGTGTTTTGCGTTTCAGGCATATTTGGAGTACAATGGAGATTTTACATATTATGAAGCGATTCTAGACGAATTCTGAGCACGAAAACGAAGAAAGAGCTGGATGACATCATGCTAACGTCAGCCATGGACGCTGAAGAATTATTTCCGTGGACGCTGAAGAATTAATTTAATTCTTAAGGTTCTGCGGGACATAATTGCTTAAGAGTCCGCGGATCTGTCTGGCCCAGCCCAATTCAGAAAGTTCAGCAACATTATAAATAGGGTGTTAACCCTAATTGAGAAAGAGAGCCTAGACGGCCACCCTAAAGTGTTTTCTTCTTCGAACTCTTTAGATTAATGTTTTGTAGTAGTAGCTAATTCCCAGTTTGGGGAATTTAGTTGCAACTCTGTATGAGACCATTGAATAGCATGTTTTAATTTAGTGAATTCTGTTCTTGTTATGTATTGCATGCTTTGTTATTTACTTGACCTAGCCTAGCGGTGAAATTAGGTTTATATCAATTGCATGATATTTTATTGGATTGTCATAGTAGCGAAGCCTAGCGGTGGAGCTATTGTGTTAGTTGGATTAGATTATTGTTACATCTTCTTGAGACTCTAGCGGGTAATAGAAGATAGAACTAGAATTAGGTAACTACCCTAGCGGGACTATCTGATTAGAACAACTATAATTTACTAGGTTGAAATTTGTCTGGTCTGTGATTACTAGTTGCAACGAGATTCCCTGAACTGTGTTTTTTCACTTATTAGTAACCCTTTAGTTTTTAGTTCACAAACAATCATCCAACAAACCCCATGATAGGAGTAGAATTAACTGGTAGATTAATTCCTAGACTAGATTACTTTCCCTTGGGTTCGACCCTGCTTACTACTGTACTAGTATTGAGTAAGTTTATAAATTTAGATTTGCAGTGCACAACGACGCGCTGTCAAATTTTGGCGCCGTTGCCGGGGATTAGGAAGAAAACCAAGACACTTCCCACTTGAGCACTTGCTTTAACCAATGGCACAAGCCAAAATAAGGCAAGCCATAAAAAAATCGGAAAAAAAGAAAGAAAAAATAATGAATAAAAGTTCGTTGTTGCCAATGGATTTATCTAAGTAGTATATTTTGGATGCCATGTTAAAAATTCAACTGTTAGTGCGACTAGGATTGTGAGTTGAAGACGGAAGTTAGGAATCTGAAAAGGACTATCTCTACATTATCATTGATATATCTTGACATGAGTGTTATGTATCGTCGAGTGCATATTAGATATTACTGATGATGATTGTATGCAGATATTGATGAGATGAATAGATAGGATATTATGAGTTGGATTGTCATGTAGTCACAGTATACTTTGATTGGTTCAAATCTGTAGTATAGATCTTTACTTGTTCGGGATGAACAAGGATAAGTGTGGGGGAACAACACTTCCTCAAGACTCGAGTTTCTCTGGAATACTTCATCGTTTCCACAAAGGTAGATTATGAAGGTGGAAGTGAGTTCAATATCATGATGGCCTGATCCACATGCTCGACTTTAACTCCGATATTCTCCAGATCTATAACTATCTTTGAGAACTCATCCAGGTAATCGTCCAAGGACTTTTCATCAGTCATCTTAAACCCAAACAACCTTCCCTTCAAGTAAACCCTATTAGTCAGTGTCTTGGTCATGTAGAGCAGTTCCAGCTTCAGCCAAACCCCTGCTGCAGTCTTCTCCTTAGAAACCTCCCTCAACACCTTGTCCCCAAGATACAAGATCACTGTGCTATAGGCCAGCTCCAGCAGCTCTTTCTTATCTTCCTTGGACATAGTTTCCGGAAGCTCTTTCTCACTTTGCAAAGCTTTGACAAGCTTTGTTTGAACCAAGATGGCTCTCATCCGCTGCCTCCACAGAGAAAAGTCTCCCTTGCCATCAAACCTCTCCATCTCAAACCTCGCGAAGTCATTATACTTGCCGTACGGACTCTGATACCAATTGTAAAAGCTACGCCACAATCCACCGAAAATAGCTCAGAACAACAATCTGCAACAGACCTGAAGCAGTACTCATTTACACAAGAGATTTACCATGTTTTCCTAGCCACACTCTGGGTGGCTAGACTAGTACAGCAAACAAAAGTTTATTGATGATTCAGGGAGGAGGAACCAAGATATTACAGCAAACCTCTAGACGGAAACCACCAGCTACCGCTCACTTCTCTCTCTACACTACAGACCAGCCGCTCAGACGCTCCACAAGAGACTCACACTCTGGACACTCTCACACCCAGCTACAAGACAGACCGACACCTTCTATAGACTCTGCTGCAGACACAGAATATAAGGCACACCTAAGCTGCAGCAGATGTCAGACTGACGCTGCACACAACAGACTGTGTGCTTTGTTTTGAACTTTATATATTTGCTTATTGACCCCAGACTACTATGTAATTGTAACTACATCCCTGAGACAAACATACAAATAAATTCAAACTTTGTAGCTTTCTTGGACATCAAGCAATCTTCCATTTGATCTTCTTCAACCAGATCAATGCAGGCACACAGATTACAACCAAACTACAGGTAAAGGGTGCTACAAAAATGTAAATCATGTCATTTACACTTCAATAGAAAAGCCATTCAATTAATCTAAAACCAATTAAGATATTTGTAGCTAAAAGGGAACAGATGGTGTTCCGAAACCAAGTGAAGTTTTATTATGCACAACATACCAAAATAATAGAAATCTACATGAATTATTGCTTGATGTTTAATTAAAAAGGATGCATAAATTACAGTTCCTAGCTGCAAACCAAGCAACTATCAAAATGGTGATAAGTGACAGTGTATCATTCGTAAATAAGCAGCCAATGCACGTACCGGAAATTTCCAAGAAGATTTAGGCACAGGGACAAACAAGTGTGATATAGTCATTAGTCACTTAACTTGAACATGTAGATTTACATCTGAAAACACCGCCTAGTGTTTCATACGCTTAAATATCTGTGTCGCGCTGGTGAGACACAGAGTTGTGATCGTGAATATGATGAACTGTAAGTTAAAAGAAGACACATAAATTTGTTAACCATGTTCGGCTCCCGAAGGCTTACTCAGGTGGATTATCCTTATCTCGTGGAAAGATTCACTAGTAAAAGATTGATTACACAGAATGTTACCGAACTCCCTTCAAAACAATTCCTATCAATACCCTGGTAGTGTCCGAGCTCCCCTCGGATCCACTCAATCAAACTCCCGTCTGATTCTTCAATCGTGCAAACCTCTTGTCTGTCTGGTTGGTAGATCTACGACCTCCCGTCGTGATTCAGATCGACTCCGTCGTCTGTGTCAGCTTACGACCTCCCGTCTGTCTCTGGATCTGGATGACCTCCGGTCACATCTATGTGTCAGGACGACCTCGTCGTGTCCTGTGTCAAAACGACCTCCTGTCGTAAATCTGATTGACCTCTCGTCAATCACTCTAATTTCTTTTGTGTTTGATGTGCGTATCTTTTCTGCTCAGTCGAGGTAGCTTCCATGTCTGATCTCTCTCCATCATATATCCATGATTCAGCCTCATCACCATTAATGCAAGATATTGCATTGATTGTCTGTCATTATGATGCCATCAATTACCATTTGAATTTGAATTCACTCTGGTCAGCTGTTGTAACACCTCTTTAATTGATAAATCCCGAAATATCCATGAATCCAGATATTTGATAAACTTTGTGACGCTTTTTCTTGATGCAGCCTCCTGATGCAGCCTCTGACAGTCTTGCTGTGTCCAATTTTCTAAAATTCGCCATTTATGATCACTTGTCTTCATGGTGCTCACAACATCGTTTGTGTTTTCCATCACTGTCTGAATCATATTGATTCCTACTTTCATGTTTTGATGATTTTAAATAGAAAGAGTTGTGAGCAGTACATACCACATACCCTACTGGATTTCTATTTTCGATGAGATTTCTTGGTTTCCTTTGTCAAAGCTGGCATCGTCACCAGAGCGCTCGCCTTTTTCCACTACGCCAGAAATATATTTTCGCGACAGGCCCAAACGAGTCGCTAATGATCTAAGTTAGTCGCTTATGGACTTTTCTGACTGACTGTTAGTCGCATATAGTAAGTCGCCAAACCCCTGTCGCCAGAGATGTGAGGCGACTAATTCTATAGTGGTTAGTCGCGTAAAAATGTAAACTCAGGCGACTAAATTTGTCAACTAGTCGCCTACCATTTGAGTCTGATATGAGAATAACTTCCTAGTCACATTTCCATAATTTGTCACATATGACTTCTAAAACACCAAAACATCAAAACATGATAAAAAAGCGCAAACTTGTTATTTCCGAGCTCCAATTACAAAGTCTCAACCAATTTCAATAAATACACATCATATTTAAAAGACTTAAACAACATTGCACCAATCACATGATACATAAAGCTGATTCTAACACATTTAATTTCAAGATCCACAATGAAAAGAACTACTCATGCTTGTTGCCTTTGAAATCTGAGGAACTCTTGAACAACGAAATACTCCTCATGCTTCAGTTGGTTCTTCAGATTCGGTGTTGATGTTGATTGAACTAGATGATAGTAAATTAACTTTCAAGAATTGAAAGACGACTAGATGTGCTTCTTTTATGCTTCCTCCTGAACTTTGACTGCTGCCTTTGCGTTAGCTTCTTTGCGAAAGTGGTTTGAGTTTGAGAGTGAGTTAAATTTGAGAGATAGTCATATGAAAGTAGGTTGAGTTTGAGAGATAGTGAAAATAGGAAAGTGGGTTGAGTTTGAGAGTGTTTATGGTGATAAAATGATTCCCTCGGATATACAATGACATTTGAAATTTCAGATCTCACCAAAAATTTCAGATCCCGCCTAAAATTTTTAGGACCCGCCTGAAATTTTAACATCTTATATGCGACTAACTTACTCGATGTTAGTCACAAAAGGTAAACAATTTTTTAAGCTAACAGGAGCTATGTTCAACAGTCTATCAATTGTTCAACAAATTAGTGAATGTGAAAATTTTAAATGACCCTTACGGGACAAATTTTGGTCAGTCGCTATATATTTAGTCACATAATAATCCTTATTGGACAAACTTTGGTAAGTCACTTTAAATTTAGTCGCATAACCTACGTAGCATGACTAACATAGAGTAGTCGCAACACATTAGTCACATAAGATTCTTTTTGTGACTTACCAAATATGTTAGTCAGATAAGACATCTTATGCGACTATTTCTTATGTGACTTCATCAAAATATGTCTCATAAGCCTTTTTCTGGCGTAGTGTTCGGTGCTTCCTGTCTCTGTCTATATTTTCCTTTTCACCTTACGACTGATGTTCACATGGTTTTCATTGTCGCTCATGTCACCAAACCAATAGGCCTGACGTCAATCCTTCTATGACTAAAGTCTAAAACCAAAGAACAAAATCTAAAATCTCCTTCTTAATATCAACAAACTAAAGTCTCGGATGCCTTGTTTAAAAAAAGAACACAAGACTCATCAAATCCAACCAATACCGATAACAAAAAGTTGGTAAATTCTCATCCTCAACACAAATAGTTCTACTAAAAGATCCATACTAGTGCCTCAAAAATACACCTTGGCACCAAATTTCTATACAACATCAAAAAAGTTTCTGACCTGAGGAGGTTTGATCGGTTAAAGTGGTCGGAAATGAGAGTGGTTTTTCTCTGCGCACAACTGAGATGAGCTGCTCTCTGTGAACGGAGAATGACAACGTGTTAACTCAGTCGTTGATGTTGATTTAACTCGGTTAATAGGCCGGTTCAGTTATCTGTTTTTGTCTTAAAGCTCAAATCATTATGCAATGGTTTATCTTTTTGAAACCAAATTATTCAAAGATTTTATTTTTATTTATTGAGAAAACATATAGTACAATTCAACTTTGGTGTTCTAAGCCGGCCAAACATCATCCAAGAAAATATAGTAAAATTCAAACAAAATGTGTCATGGATTGACTTCCAATGTTAATAAGCAACATCTTCAATATGTAGTTTTGGCTTGTCCATAATTTAATCCAACTTCAATACGTCCTATATGTTAGATATGGCTGAAAACCTGGACTTGGGTATAGAGGTTTAGACCTTGTATAAGTCTAAATCATATTAGTACTCGAAGGTTGACGCCGGCGGATCCTCATCATGTTGCCATTTCTATCGCTTTGACGAGATGAGGCCTTGCATGAAAAGTAACCTAGTAAGGTCTTGATAGGTGATGACGATGACTTCCTTTGGCCCCTACTTGACTTGGTGCACTCCTTATAGGCAATGAGAAAAGGGTCATTTTCAGTCTTAAACCCTCTCTTACTCAAACTCCTTAGTGGCTGTTGATCAAATGCGCATGGAGGAAGCGGTACGTGCAATGGCTCACCGTGGTGGAGCTTGAACATACTAGGCTTACCTGATGGGTATGGAGGTGTTGGGAGCTTTAGAGTAACTGTTGGGGACGTGTTCCTTGACACGGACGTGTCCTTAACACGTTCTCAGTTTTGATGTTGAAAACATTTAGCTAACATTCCATGACAATGCAGGATTAGGAAATATGCAGATTTGGAAATAAAACAGATTTGGTAAAAATCGTCTGTGGACGGGTCCGCAGACTGCACGAGGGCGTGCTGACGTGGCAGCAGAATATCTCAGAAATATTCTGATATTCAATAAGTTTTTAGAATATTTTGTATTTAGAAACTTATTGTTTAGAAAGATATTTTTGATAATGATTACCTAACTAACCGATTTCTAAGTATAATATTTGATAATATTATATTTAGATAAGGTTGCCCTAACTAAATATTAAATATAATATTTTATATTATATTTAATATTAAGTTGCCCTAACTGATTTTTAAAAGATATTATATTTACTAATGTTACTATTATCTTTCTATGGCAGGGAGAGATTTTAGGAAGCAAGGGCTAGGATTTTTGGTGATCATATAAATAGGACTTCAATGCTTTCATCTAGATAAGTCGGTCAAATTGAAAGAGCAAACAAAGTCGTGTGATATCGTTGGTTGTTCGAGGCTATATTTCGCTCAAGGGTAAGCGAGTGGTGGACTCCGTATAGCTAGTATACAACAGCGGTATTTGGTAGGACAATTCGGAGTTGATTTGAGTTGCTAGACGTAGAGTTGTTACAACTGAGTTCCGGGCAGACTTTGGAGTTTGTTGGCTGTACTAGGTGTAGACAATTGTACTAGGTAAGAACAAAAGTAATCAATAAAGAATTGTCTGAGAAATCCTTTCCGGTCGACTCCGGGAAGGTAGTGGTTTTCACCTGTTAGCACTGAGGTGCGGGTTTCCACTATACATCATCGAGTACGCGTACCTACTGTTCACTTTATTATTATTGTTTATTATTTCCGCTGTGCTACTTGATCTTGAGTACACGTTCACACTAGAGGACGTGTTCACAAGTGTCGAGAAGTGAACCAAGCTAACCGTAACGATCCAACAATTGGTATCAGAGCCCGGCTCTAGATTTCTTGTTTAGCTTGCAGGAACAGGTACAATGACGTCTCAGGGAGATTCATTCTGGAAACCGCCTATGCTGAAGGCCGGTGAATACGATTGGTGGGCCAGGGAGATGGAGGCTCATGTTTGCTCATTGGATGGACAAATATGGAGGGTTATAGAACAAGGACCATACAGAATTATGACTAAGGATACCCCTCCCGTGGAGAAGAAGAGAGAGGACTATAGCGATGCTGATTATAAGGCTCTCGAGAAGAATAACCGTGCTATCAAAATCATTCTCCAAGCATTGTCCGACGCTGACCGCCGAATCTGCATCACTTACAAGACTGCTAAGGAGATGTGGATCGCTCTTAAGGACCTGTACTCAGGTAATGTTGATGTTCAAAGGAATAGGATCCTTGCTGTCTCAAAGGACTATGAGACAGCGGTGCAAGGGAAGAACGAGTCCCTGGAAGATTTTCTGGCTAGGTTCAAAGGATATGTTGGACAGCTGCAGTTTCTTGGAGAGAATATACCAACCTGGAAGGTCACTCATCAATTCCTCGGAGCACTCAACTCAAAATGGGACAGTATTTCTATTGCGTTCCAAGCCCAGAGCGACATAAAGACTATCACTTTAGAGGAACTTGTGGCTCGTCTTCAGAGTAATGCTGGAATACATCAACGGAAGGTTGAAAGAAGAGAGCCGAACAAGTATGATAAGGACAAGTCCCTGGCTTTGAAAATTGAGAAGGCTATGGAACTAGCTGAATCCGAAGAGATGCCCGAAGTGGAGGACGTCAATCTTGCTATGCTGACCCGTGCCTTTAAGTTCAATAAGTTCAGTAATAACAGCAACAAGAAAGCAGATAAGAACGCCACTGATAATGGGTCTGGAAAGATACACTGCTTCAGATGCGGAAAGCTAGGACATATAGCCAAGAACTGCAGAGTAAAGCTCCAGGATGCCATGAAGCCTGAACAGAACAGAAGAGCAATGATCGCAGCTTGGGGAGCATCGGATGAGGATACTGGAGAGGAATCTGAAGAGGAAACATGTCTGATGGCTCATCCTGAGGACGAGTCCCCTAAGGTAAAAATTCCTACTACTGCTAAAGAAAAATATGATCAAATGGCACTTGCTTTGCAGATGATGTTAGATACCAATGAGGATTTAGTTGCTGATATTGCCAAACGTGACGAACAAATCCAAGAAATGCAAGAAAACCTTGATGGATGGACGGAAAGATCCAATCGGTTCGAGAAGGAGCTGAAGAAAGGTAAACGGAGGTTATGTGACGGTCATGAGGATGAGATTAGAACATTGAAAGACAGTAATGAGACCCTATCACGAGAGAAGAAAGAAAAGGACGGTGAGATTACTGCTCTCAAGGATAGGATCCGTACCCTAGAAGCTGATGCGGTTACACTGAACAAAGAGTTGGAAAAAGCTCGATCTGACCTAGAAACCAAGAAGGAAACTTGGCTTGCGGAATACAGAAAAGGAGAACTTGAAGCTGATTATAAGAAGAGGTTCCGCAAAGGTATTGGACATGAACCGGTCAAACAAGCTCAGATGTATGCACCAACTCAGAAGAAAACAAAGGATAATGGACGTGACCCACCAGCTCAGCCTCATCCATTCCACAGAGATGACGAGCCAGCCCTCAGGATATGGAAGAACCAGGCTAATAACAGAGGACCATCTCAGATTGACTTCCAGTCCAGAATTGAGAACCAGTCCGTACCTGCTGGATACAGCAAGTACGTGTATCTTAAGGAACATACCGTATGCTGGCACTGTGGAAATACTGGCCATTACCTGGTAAGCTGTCCTCAGAAGAAAAGCTTCTGGAAAGAATGAGGAACTATGGACGGATATATGATGAACCTGTACCCAGCAGAAGAAACAGAAGAAGACCAACTGACACATATCATGGAACTGCTCGGAACAGACAGACTGCTCAGAACAGAGAATCCGTCCAATACCCCAGACCAGTCCTCACCCCAGAACCTATCCTCAGAACACCCTAGGTCACCGAGGAGACTACATTCCGAGAGGAAAACCAAGAGCCACACCCAGAAAGAAAATTGACTTATCTGGCTCAATTCCTGCTGCTGACACTAACATTATTACTACTTCTGCTGTTTTTACTAAACCCAGTAAGCCCAAGCTTGTCTGGGTTCGTAAAAATTAACTTTTCTCTTGCAGGAAGAAGTGAAGTGCAGTCCCTGGTACATAGACAGCGGTGCGTCTGGACACATGACAGGAAACATGGACTGGTTTACTTCACTTCAGCAACATGTCGGAGGGAACGTGTCCTTCGGCAATAAGTCAGCAGGTGAGATATTCGGAATTGGAAAGGTACGTATTTCTGATAGTATTGATATTGAGAACGTTAATTTAGTAGACAACTTGAAATACGACTTGCTTAGTGTCTCTCAGTTATGCCAAAATCATAAGAATAAAGTCACCTTTACTTCTGACGGTTGTGTTGTCAAGTGCATCAAAACTAAGCAGGTGATTCTCAGAGGCATATGCAGAGGCAGGGTATACAAAGTTGATCCTAACTTTGTACCAGAGGGACAAATCTGTCTGTCCACAATCTCGGACGCGTCCGCACTTTGGCACAAGAGATTTGGACATGCAAATCAGAGGCTACTGTCCACGCTCTTCAAGAAAGATCTGATTCAGCCCCTCCTTGAAAACCCTACCACATCAATCCCAATCTTTTTGTGTTTTCTTGTTCTGCTCTCTGTGCTTTTAATTTTGATTTGTTAAGTGTTTGTCTACCTGTGCTTGCGTGCCACTTCGTTTGGCACACCCTTTGAATTGAATAAATGGGATTGTTTTACTTGTGTGCTATTGGCTATGTTTATTGCTCACATTCTTTTTGATGATGCCAAAAGGGGGAAGGTAGACAGGAAAAGCGTTAACTGAGGGGGAACTTGTACTTAGTGACTGACGGTGTCACTTTGAGGGGGAACAGATTCAAGCTTTAGCGAATCTGTTCGTAATGGGTTATTGATATACGTATTAATATTGCTGGGTTATTAATACTGCTGGGATATATTTTTGGGATAGGAGTTAGTATAACTCTGACACTTTTGGGATGCATGTTTAGTTTAGGAATTTATTCTTATAACTGAAACATTGCATATGCTGCCTCATACTTACACTTCTGTTTACATTGTGATCTTTTCCTGTCTAACGAAGAAGTGTTTGTCAACATCAAAAAGGGGGAATTTGTTGGGGACGTGTTCCTTGACACGGACGTGTCCTTAACACGTTCTCAGTTTTGATGTTGAAAACACTTAGCTAACATTCCATGACAATGCAGGATTAGGAAATATGCAGATTTGGAAATAAAACAGATTTGGTAAAAATCGTCTGTGGACGGGTCCGCAGACTGCACGAGGGCGTGCTGACGTGGCAGCAGAATATCTCAGAAATATTCTGATATTCAATAAGTTTTTAGAATATTTTGTATTTTAGAAACTTATTGTTTAGAAAGATATTTTTGATAATGATTACCTAACTAACCGATTTCTAAGTATAATATTTGATAATATTATATTTAGATAAGGTTGCCCTAACTAAATATTAAATATAATATTTTATATTATATTTAATATTAAGTTGCCCTAACTGATTTTTAAAAGATATTATATTTACTAATGTTACTATTATCTTTCTATGGCAGGGAGAGATTTTAGGAAGCAAGGGCTAGGATTTTTGGTGATCATATAAATAGGACTTCAATGCTTTCATCTAGACAAGTCGGTCAAATAGAAAGAGCAAACAAAGTCGTGTGATATCGTTGGTTGTTCGAGGCTATATTTCGCTCAAGGGTAAGCGAGTGGTGGACTCCGTATAGCTAGTATACAACAGCGGTATTTGGTAGGACAATTCGGAGTTGATTTGAGTTGCTAGACGTAGAGTTGTTACAACTGAGTTCCGGGCAGACTTTGGGAGTTTGTTGGCTGTACTAGGTGTAGACAATTGTACTAGGTAAGAACAAAAGTAATCAATAAAGAATTGTCTGAGAAATCCTTTCCGGTCGACTCCGGGAAGGTAGTGGTTTTCACCTGTTAGCACTGAGGTGCGGGTTTCCACTATACATCATCGAGTACGCGTACCTACTGTTCACTTTATTATTATTGTTTATTATTTCCGCTGTGCTACTTGATCTTGAGTACACGTTCACACTAGAGGACGTGTTCACAAGTGTCGAGAAGTGAACCAAGCTAACCGTAACGATCCAACAGTAACTATTTTGTACTCTTCTACTTCACTTCCTTCTCGATCTATCCGCAAAGACCTTACTTACACAGGGTTTTTATTCCCATGAAAATGGCACGGCTCGTCCATGAAGATTATCCATACCTCACACTTGAAGATGATGTTAGGTTGGGTTTATGCTAAGCATTTAGATATAAGACCAAAACTGGTGACATGGGGAATGAATGGAAGTTGCCAAAAGGAGAGAAAGCGGGACTCTATCTCATATTTTGTAATTTGAAAGCAGCACACATTTTTCATAGTTGAAACTTTGACATAATGTACGTGCTATAGAGAAGTTTCACTATCCTGCTCATCTTACTATATCGTTTGCACGATCATTGTGAGTTGTGACAGAGGCAGATAACAAAAATGATCTTATAGATGCTGCTATTTATAGATGCTGCTATATGCTCACTATCCGCATCTATAAGATCATTCATCCACACTGGGTCACATATGTATCAAATTCCGGGTTTCGGATCGGTCCCGCCAGATCGGAAAAATTCGGTCCGGTCCGGGTTGGATCGGATTATTTGTAAATAAAATTAAAAAAAATATTTTAAATAAAATAAAATATATAATAAGTCAAGAGTCAACTCAATACCTAATGATTATTAATCCTAACTTCATTCCACTAGGCAAATGTAACCCTTTGGTTTAATTTTTATGTAGATTATATATACTATTAACATTATACTTAAAATTTAAAAATAGAATATAAAGGAAATATATAAATCGGGTTTTTCGGTCCGACCCGGGACCGGACCAGATTTAACCCAGACTGTATAATTTCGGTCAGGTCCGGTCTTCGGTCTATTGAATTTGAGATTTCCGAGTCATCGGGTTGGCCGGATGTGCATCCCTAAATAATTTAGCGTACTGATGCTCCACAACATGCCCCTACTCCTACTGCCTCCCGGGATGACGCTTCTGCGACTGAGGATCCTAATCCTCTTGTTCCCCTTCGTCATTCAATAAGATCACGTAAGTCCACTCAGTGACCAGATTATGTATATTTGACATATTCTACTTCTTTTGTTTCCTTTTTGGCTTCTATTCGCCAGATATCCGAGCCTTCCTTTTATAAGGAGGCATCTCTTGACCCGCGTTGGCAGCTAGGGATGCACACAAATGTACGGGACCGTAAACCCGGACCGGACCGACCGAAAATTTACGGTCCGTCTACGGTCCATATTTTTTGGAAATTACGGGTTACAGTCCGGTCCGGTCCAAGAAATTTACGGTCCGGTCCGGACCGTAATATAACTTAATTAAATTTAAATTTAAAAAATTTAAAAAAAAATTATTTAAAATAGAAATCTATTAATAAAAATTAATAAATTAGACATAAATGTCACCAAATATATTTTAAAAATTAAACAAAACATTTATAAAATTTAAAATATATAATATTCAGATTTTAAAATTAATTTTTTTAATTTAAAATTAAATAATAATAATAGGATTTACGGATTTACGGTCCAAACCCGGACCGGACCGTAATTAGGCCGGTCCGTAATGGTCCGGTCCGGTCCACGGTCCTCATTTTTGAGATTTTACGGTCCACCGGTCCGGACCGGTTGTGCATACCTATTGGCAGCAGGCATTGGATGATGAACTTTCTGCATTGTCCAAGACAGATACCTGGGATCTTGTTCTTCTTCCGGGGGAAAAACATGATATTGGTGCGCGTTGGGTTTATAAGGTTAAAACAAAGTCAGATGGGTCAGTTGAGCGATTCAAAGCTCGTTTGGTTGCCAAGGGTTTTGCTCAGCAGTATGGCATGGATTATGAAGAAGCATTTGCCCCTGTATCTAAGCATGTCAAAATTCGAACACTTATTGCAGTGTCCTCAGTAAAGCAGTGGTCCATTTCGCAGTTAGATGTGAAGAATGCATTTCTAAACGGAGATCTTCAAGAGGAGGTTTATATGATTCCTCCATCTTGTGTTGCTCATTGTTTTGGTGAAGTTTGTAGGTTGAAGAAAGCTCTTTATGGATTGAAACAAGCATCACGAGCTTGGTTCGAAAAGTTTTCGATTGTGATTTCTTCATTAGGATTCAGCCCTAGTCAGCATGATTCAGCACTTTTTTCAGGTGCACTTCTTTGGTCGTACATTACTTTCTTTGTATGTGGATGATATGATCATCACTGGTGATGACGTTGAAGGAATTTCCGAATTGAAGCAATATTTAGGTCGGGAATTTGAAATGAAGGATTTAGGTCCTCTACGATGCTTTCTGGGAATAGAGGTAGCACACTCTCCACGTGGCTATCTATTGCTGATATTCTTGATCAGGCACGTCTTTCTGACTCTCGTATCGATGATACCCCGATTGAAGCTAATGCTCGGTATTCCTCCACCGATGGTATTGCCTTGTCAGATCCTACTCTTTATCAAACTATTGTTGGTTGCTTAGTGTATCTGACTATCAACAGACCAGATATTGCATATGTTGTGCATACTGTTAGTCAGTTTGTTTCTTCTCCTACTACAGTCCATTGGGCAGTTGTGCTTCGCATTCTTCGGTATCTTCGAGGAACACAGTTTCAGAGTCTTCTGTTTCTTTCCACCTCATCTTTGGAATTGCGAGCCTATACGGATGTAGATTGGGCCGGTGATCCATCAGATTGAAAGTCAGTAACTGGATTTTGTATATTTCTTGGTGATTCTCTTATTTCTTGGAGGAGCAAAAAGCAAACAGTTGTCTCTCGCTCTTCTACGGAAGCTGATCGTGCTATGGCATCTACTACTGCTGAGATAGTATGAAATCGTTAGTTGCTAGCTGATATAGGTATTACTCTTTCAGGACATACTCCTATGTATTGTGACAACGCCAGTGCTATTTAGATTACTCGAAACTCTGTTTATCATGAGCGTACGAAGCATATAGAGATTGACTGTCACTTTACTCGTCATCATTATCAGATTGGGACCATCATATTGCCGTTTGTTACTTCTGTCATGCAGATTGCAGACTTGTTCACTAAAGGTCTTTCTACTTCGCGTTTTCGGCTTCTGATTGGCAAACTCTCGCTGCTTCATGTCAGTGCATCATGAGTTTGAGAGGGGTTATTAGAGATATAGTTAGTTACTAGATAGAGATAATTATGGTAATTAGATAATTATTGAAATATATTAGTTTCCTATTTTGCATTGTTGTTCTCCTATATATTCTAACTTCTTGTATAATGTAATTATTTTAGTTTGTATCTATTGAAACTCTAACCGCTTTTATTTCTCTTCTTGTTTGACTTCAACAAATATATACCGTGGAAGGGACCAAAGCGCAGGAAGAGTGCAAAAAAATATCATGTCGCCATGGTCAATTAAATTATTGCAGGCTGGATGCCTGAACTTCAAATCCTGCAAGTAGAATTGATCTTTTGAATAATAAAATCATAAATCATAAATAAGGACACAACAAACAAAAGGGCAATTTGATACTATTAACAAGGCATTGTGTTTAGTTTATTCAGCATATAATATTTCTTCATTCAGTTACGTCAGCTGGACTACAAAAAAAACTGTATCAACAAGTTTCAACTGATAAATATTAGAACGTTGCTCGACACTGCAAGAGTTTATGTTCATGTAAAAAAAGTTACCTGAATCATTCTCTCCGTATAAATGTGCACAATATTCTTCCCACGTGTCTTGAGCATATTTACTTTCTCCAATTCCTTTACATTTTTCACCAATCAGATTCAGAAACCAAAGCCTCTGCATCTCTGTGAAATGGATATGTCCATTCAAAGTGATCGGTCGATATTTCGATCAATTATATGCTACATATCTTATGAATTTTGTTTCGTTGCTCGAATTATTATTGTTATTTGACCCATTTATTTGCTGTGAAGAGTTGATTTATCAAAATATATGATTTGATGCATTATGGAGGAAAAATGATTCAAATAAGTGAAGAATTCATCAGACTTGCAATCTGTACTGACCTCCGTACCTTCTACAGCTTGTACAGAACTCATACGAAGTCCAAATGAAGCATGCTATATATCATTGGAAAGCTGATTCAATAATCTACAACTCTTTAGTTTACATCAAAGTCAAACTCCAAGGTTTAAAGGGTCAAAAATGCGTTTGAAGACAAAAACAGAAGTCACCTCGGTATGCTCGGTAATCTACCTAGTGTACCGAGCTGAATTTGGTCAGATAGTTCAGCATTTTCACGGTGTAGAAGGGAGGTGGATTGTACGGAGAAAGAAGATAGATAACCAAAGATAAGAAGACAATCACTATACTTAGAAAGGATCCAAAGGTGTATTTGATTCTTGTTTTCTTTGATTAAACTTTGTTCGATTGTGAATTCATATACAATCTATGGATTTATTTACTATGTATTGTGAGTAGTCTCTTGTTTCAAGGTCTAATGGACCTTGTTTGATCTATTCAAAAATAATGTATCAGTTTAGATGAGAGATGGAATGATTTGTTAGATGATTTGTGTTCTTACTCATATTTTGATAGCGATGCATACTAGGTGTTTGATAAAATGCTTGTATGAACATAACTTGCTCTAGGTTTCATAACGGAAGATAGGGATTTAGAGTAATCATTGAGTAAGGCTATCTAATTGTTTAGTGACTACGGAAGTAGCATTAGAGATTAGAAGAGTAGGCTTTGGCTTTATCCGAGCTTTCACATTAATCACCATAACGGAAGTTTGTGATCAATGTGATTGTATCGAGCAAATCAACAAATCGGAAGAGTGAGACTTGAATTTATGAAAACAATACTTAAACTTGGCGAAATCTTGTTTTTGAGTAGTGATTTAATATTCAACTCCGAATCATTGGACATTTCATCATATTACTCTTATGCTCATTGTTTTGATGCATAAAACAGGAAAGTTTGACTTTGAAATCTTCTCTGTTTGATTATATCTCTTTGATTATTTGTATTATCTATCCTCCACAAAACAAAACCAAAAATATTGAATCGAGTTAGCTAGACTAAAGTTAAACCTTATATAGTGCACAAGTTTAAGTTTGCTCCTTGGACGACCCGAATACTTCGGTTTATAAATTATTGAATTGCATTTGGAATCTCTTAGTCACTGACTTTGAGGTACAAAAATACGTAACGTCACAAAGTCAGGTGATGGAGACAATATAAGGATGAGTAAAGGCAGTCAATAAGACCTTGTTTTAATGATCAATTAATAATGCTACAAACCATTTAAATTTCTCGTTTTGCATGTTTGGTTGCAGATGTGTGTGATCTTTGAGCTTGGATTCTGTTTTTTGAGTTTCATCTAATTCTTGAGTGAGTTCTCACGTGAATCTCAACATTTAACACACACATCTCAGTCCATAAGAAGTTAAGGGCTGAATTGTTTACCTTAATACCCTGCAAAAGCTCCAAGGCCATCAGTAAAACTCAGACCCTCTGCTACACTTTTTCCAAGCTTATCACATTCACCAAACCAATCACCCCCATGTCTTCATTTTCACATTCTCTATTTAAGTTGATGGCTCTTTGATTGATGTCTGCCTGTTTTGAGCTGCTATGAAGTGAAAAAGGTCAAAACTTGCAGATACCAAATTGTCTACTCTTTGGTATCCAACTGTGGAATAGTTTTTGCTTGATTAAGATGTTTCTTATCTCTATATGAATATGGGATTGTTATTTCATAGATAAAGTGACGTAGCGGAATCTCTAAATAAGTACTGAACTTTCTAACCGAAGCTAGAAACGCGAACTGAAGCAAAACAAGAAACACAGAGTCGCATAAAAGGGAGATATATTTTCTTCCTTCTTCAAATGAGGATCAGAGTTCCCTTTTATAACATGAAGGGATCTAAATATAGCTAAACATAGTTACATAGGAATAGGAAAATGTTCAGAAACTATGGATGCTGTGCAACCATGAATGTGGAATAAATGTGGGGTTCAGACTCTTCTATGAAAGTGCTCAGGGTCTGAATTTGTCTTGTTGCTCCAAGCTCAGGTTCTCCAAAGTTAGAATGCCAATGTTGTCTGCAGTAAATGCTTGGTGATCTATTTTTGGTTTCTTTGATAGTGTGACTGCATCATAAAGGTTACAAAATATATGTTTGACCTCAAAGGTATCGGACATTAGAGGAAAGCTCTTTTGAGACCCTTACTATTGGGTGAGATCCTGAGACCCTCATCATGGCCGTTGGTTGCATTTTTTTTTGGGGTCCGGATTGTGCCACGTGGAGGTGAGAGAACAAAAGCAACAATTTCTCTCACCTCCGATTTTGAATTTCTCTCACTTCCACATGGCACAATCCGGACCCCAAAAGCAAATGCAACCAACGGCCATGATGGAGGTCTCAGGATCTCACCTAATAGTAAGGCTCTCAAAAGAGACCACCTCTCGGACATTATGTGTCGAGTTCTTTGACAAACATGGCGAGCGGATTTGGATTCATCAAAATTCGGCTCACGTGAACGTTGGGCCGGATGGACGCATCCCAGACTCTGATTTATCGGAAATTGACCTGGTTTTTGGACAGGGAGTGATGATTCAAATCTATCTGAACTGTTCTTACAATCCCAATTCCCAACACCATCCTCTTTGATTGTTTTTCATTTATTTATTATTTATTGTAAAAATATAAATATGTTTTTTAGGATTAAGTTCTAAAAAGACATGTAATTTTTGTGAGACGGAGGAACATCATCTCGATCGTTGATTTGTTTGATCTTGCGGTTGAGATTAAAGTTAGTTTTTGGTTAAATTGGATGTTTAGATTTGCATACTGCAGAGGTGGTTGGGAGTGGCGATTATTAATATCAACTATTAGATTAATAAAAATCAACAGACGAGATGATATCTCTCCATTTCACAAAAAATTGATGGTCCTCCTAAAATCTTATCCATGCTTTTTAAATGCCACGTGCCATTATCATATATCAACATTAATGAATTGTGATTGTTCGATTGTCCCTTGCAACTGGACTCACACCTCTGTAGTTTTATTCGTTTTACATTTATTGCCATTGATTTGCATCGCTATTGGTTGAACCGGTTTCGACCAGTGTTTCTCGATTGGTCTGGTCCATGGTTCGATTGATCTTCCATTCCAGGGGAGTAGAACCTTCACGAAACTCTCTCGTCCCCGAATTCCCAATTCCGATCATCATCGCAATTTCGAAACCCTAGAAAATCCCAATCCGATTACCGATCATCAAATCTAAACATGCCGAAGAAGATGGGCGTGAATAGCAAGGCGGAGGAGGCGCGAGCACGGAAAAACGCAACAGAGGTGGAGAAGAAAGCGCGGGAGATGAAGGAGAAGGAGGAGCAATACTGGCGTGAAGCGGAAGGAGCGAAGTCGAAAGCGGCGAAGAAGAAGGAAGAGGAAGCGGAGAAAAGAGCGGAGGCTGCAGCTAGGAAAGCCGAAGCGAAGCGGATTGCTGAAATGGAGGAAAAGGAATTGGAGAAGGCGATGAAGAAAACGGATAAGAAGGCTAATAGGGTGGCGATTCCGGTGCCGAAGGTGACCGAGGCGGAGTTGAGGAGGCGGAGGGAGGAAGAAGAGAAAATGATTTTGAAGAAGGCCGAGGAGGCGAAGAAAAAGAAGGATAGGTTAGCGTCTGAAGAGGAGTATGAGAAGATGGTGCTTGTGTCGAATACGAATAGGGATGATTCGATTATTGAGGCTAGGAGTGTTGAGGAGGCGTTGGCGAAAATTAGCATTGTGGATAATTTGCCCGTGGATCGCCATCCGGAGAAGCGGCTGAAAGCATCCTTTAAGGTAGGTTTGATTTATTTCTTCAAGAGGTCTGATAATAGATTATTATTTGGAATTCGACATGGATTTAGAAGAGTGTACTAAGGCTCTGCATGTTCTATTGTTCTACATTAGCGGCTGGATTATATCAGTGGAGTAATTGATGTATGCATGATATGTGTATTTGAGTGTGGTTAAAATAATTTTAAGTTGTTGAGAATGAGAGTATGTATGTCATATTCTTCAGTGCATAACTTTATAGATATTTCAAAAGGATACGGTGAAGGTGCTTGTATTGGTCCTAGTCCTATTAGTTTTATGTTCTGGTAAACCTGACTGCATAATATTTTTGAAACCCTTAGGATCTTGAAGACGTGTTAATATACAAGAATACATTTTATGATTGCTTGGCTTGAGATTCGTGTGTAAAATGATTTGGATGGATTGGAGGTCAGAAGTAGGGGTGAAAGTTTTGACCCGGTTCCGAATATTTTCCCGGTTTCGGTACCGGTTTCGGAACCGGTTCCCGATTCAAACCGGGATTTACTCTAAAAAAATGGGAATCGGCACCAGTCCCGGATCCGAATTTTGGAACAGGAACCAAAACCGGTTCTACCTCTAAAAATCCCGATTCCCAAAACCGGTTTCGAAATTAAAATTTAATTTAATAATCCATATATAAACGATATTATTGAGTCATATATAAACGATTATTGAGTCAGTCATGGAGCGAAATCGGCACCAGTCCCGGATCCATATATAAACGATTTAATTTAATAATCCATATTGAAACGGGACCGAGATCGGGACTGAAGGCATTACCCATACCGGACCCGGTTCCGATTTTCGGGAAAAAATCGGGATATTTTAAAACCGGAACCGGTTCCGGTATTGATTTTAAAAATCCCGAATATTTGGGACCGGGACAGAAAATCAGAAATTTCCCGTTACCCGGTTCTGGTTTCACCCCTAGTCAGAAGCCTATTAAATTCTCTGCTTGTGTTTCAAGTTAAATACCGCAAATTATCTGAGGTGTCACTTAAGTTTTGATGTATTGCTACTTTTTTAATTCCTATCGTCTTGCTAAAGATAAGTTGTAATTATTTGTAGGCTTTTGAAGAGGCAGAGCTACCGAAGTTGAAGGAAGAGAAACCAGGCCTCACTCATACTCAGTATAAGGACTTGATATGGAAGCTGTGGAAAAAGTCTCCAGATAACCCTCTTAACCAGGTAAGAGCTGGCTTCACTCTTCACATCCATTACATGTTCATTAGCTGTTTGTATGGTTGCCAACGGGAAAATATTAATTATAGTTGTTGCCAAAATCTGTTTTGCAGTCTTTTCACATAATTGTAAAATTAAAAGCCTATTATTTTGTGTTGACAGGGTTAAATATTCGTTACTTTTGTATGCAGAGTTGATGGTTTGTCATATGTGAACCTAAAACTAAACAGCTTGAAGTTATGTAGGGTTTGAATGCACGATAGTTTCGAACTGTGGAAATTATCTCCCTGAAATTACTAGAAAGATCTACCATTGTGTTATTTGCCAGTTGCCATTCTTTGTATTGGCCTCATTGTATTAATTTGAAAGTCTTTGGACAGGTTGAGAAAGCGTAGTGCAAGGCTACAAGTGAACCTTCTTGAGCAGGGGCAATACCATTAAGTTTTCCCTTCCCAAAATAAGAATTGTTCATGAGGGAAGAACACGTGTGACTTCTGCTGTCATGATTTTCAATTTGAATTAGATACACTGATGTTCCAACTATTCAATGAAATCAATGGTGGCTTATTCTTTTTGATTGCAAATCCTTGTTTTTTTGTTTTTTTGCTGGCGAAAATCTTATTGTTAAGATTGGCCTTAAAAAATATATAGATAAATCAGCTATAATAAAAATAAGATTATTGAATTGATTTGGATAACTAGTTGAGTGGGCACGAGAAGATGTAGTTAAAAAGTTAGAGAAGAATTAGGAAAGAGTGAAAGGATCGGTTACATCGTGGAATAAATATGACTAAGTCTAATACTTTAAAAACTTGGCAATGAATATATTTTCAAAGACTCTCGACCATTTAACTCTGTCATGAGATATCAGTACCAACTTGAAGTACATAAAAATTACGTAGTATGTTACATCTTTGGAGGGGATCGGCTAGATCAAGGAAGTAGTGCGGTGGCACGTTAAAAATATCAGAATTTGGAATGGGTGATGGTTGCGGTTGAAAGGTGAGTCGTAAAGGTCTAAGGACTAATTCAAAAAAAAGAGTCAGGATTGCATATTGTGCTTTGAGTTCTTTTGAAGTGTTAGTCACTAAAATATTTGTCCTATATTATCAGTTTGGCTTGGTGGGGTGTACTTTGACATGTTGAGATTTTATGTAATATGAGGAATATAATTAGTGAAATGGATAGTTACTCAGATGGTGAGGATTTCATGGATTGTGCCAGGTGATGGGAGTGATTTGGTTGATCGAACGGATTCAGTATTTGTGCAGTTGCAACTTGCAACCGATGAACAAAGAAAATTGTGAGTATATAATATATTTTATTTTCGTAGACTAAATAAATATCTGATTGAGGACCTGATACGTTATGAAGTGAGAATAATATGTATATAAATATATGTACATGACTTATATGATTATGTGATATGTGTGTTGCATACATGACATCGGCATAGATAGTATATAAAATTGGCGACGGACTATGAACGGCCAATTAGTATAGACATTGGCGACGGACTATGAACGGCCAATTAGTATAGACATTGGCGACGGACTATGAACGGCCAATTAACACAGACATGGCGACGGACTATGAACGGCCATGATTATTGAGGGTCCGGACCGGCAGTGACGACTGCCCATTCTGATTATATCGGGTTGAATAGGATTATATATCGGGTTGAGTAGTACACATGGACGATACAGACAGTTGCATTTATGCATTATTATTTGAATATGTGTATATGATGATATGATATGAAAAGAATGAGTAAAAATGAACTAAACAACGCACACCAAACATTAATAAAGTATGTTATGTATTCACTGAGTCTTTTGACTCACCCGTTATTATCCCACGCTATTTTTCAGATAAGTGAGCCAGTGTTCGAGACTCATCAGTTGTCTACATCGTCGAGTAATTCGTTTCCAGTACGGTGCCATCCAGTCAGCTTCAGATAGTTCTAGTATATTATTTCAGTATTTTCTTTAGACGCTCCGTTGTACTTAATTTTGGGCTTTTATTTAATTTGTTTACTTCCGCTGTTTAGAATATTTGTTTATTTGAGGAACAAGGAGGCTTGCTTAGCGTTGATTAAGCGCCGGTCTCGATCCTTGATTTTGGGTCGTGACACTTATATAATTGTATAATGTCCAATTGTCCATAAAGAGTAGAAAAAAGGTAAAGGAAGCTCGATCTCTGGAGGGTTTGATTGTTCAGGTGTGGATTTTGTCATTCTGAATGTCTAGCTCTCACTCACTGCTCTCAGGGCTCCAGTTTTAATTCGAACAGATGTCCCTCTAGTCAGCACAACTCTTCAAAGCTACCTTTGATATTTCAATTTTATCAGATATTGTTCACTCGTCTGGAAAACAATAGCAGAGAACAGAAATGGGCAATGCAACAAATATTCGAAGCTAATCGAGTTATAAGATTAGGTGAGTAAGATTTCTACGTTCTACCCCTGGAGGTCAATCAACGCCACAGTCGGAATTAAACATAATGGTAGCCATCGGTCCGTTATAGCAGCGACGATTAATGAAATTTGGGTTAAAATTGTTTGGGTTCAAGCCCTAAGGCTAAACCCTCCAAAAAATGGCGTATGCCACTTGAAGTGACAAGCACACGGTATTCTTTAGTAAAAGGCGAAAGAATAGTTCGCTATGTACTTATCACATGGCTGCGTGTTTAACTAAAGGCAATCCGGCTTGTTGAAATATTCTGCAAATCAAAGTTAATTACTCATTCCGATCGATACGGGACTAGAATCCTTACAAACTCCAGTACACTCTGGGGAAAACGCCAAGCCCATACTCCGCTCTCGGCCCAGCCCACGTTACCTCATCACATATTCAAACCAAGTAAAATGCTACAGAAGAGCAACTCACTTAATTCAAACCAATTAAAGAAATGTCTTGCATCACTAAGAGCACCAATTGCGTTGTTTTGCTAATGAAATCGCAAAGTCATCGGATGTTAAGCATTTGATGAAAGATCAAATGAGCCAAATATGCTCTCACTTGTATTTCAATAACAGACTGTGTCCTCTAAATTCAAAAATCCCCTATATAGCAAACTGATTTTAAACATCTAGTGAATTCTGATCTGAGATTTTTGTGATGGGCAGAAAAGATAAATGCAAGTCCATCTGCAAAACGTCACCATAACAAACCCCAACCGCTTTCAACACGTGTCAATTCACAATTGGTCGATTGAACACAAATTAAATTCCTTGGATCAGCACATTAATTAGCTCGTCCAACACCACCACCAACAACCTAATCTCATCAACTTCAGCAGACACAGATGCAATGCAAACCACGCCTCCAACTCTCTCCCGCCATCATCTCAGCTAACAGTTGACTACCGCAACGACGTCGTTAATTCAACGCTCTACGATGATGACTACCGACTTGGTTAAACCTCCAGAAACTACTGACCTCGATCGCCCCAATCTTGAAGACTACCTCTCCTCTGCTCATCTCCACACCAAAACGGCGTCGGAAAGCTTCGCCTGTATGTACAACTTTTTTCACTCAAACAACTTTTTGTTGACTTGTTGTTCAAGTTTTTTTTCTTCTATTGTTTTTGTTTCAGGCGGGATGTGCTGGACGTGTCGAATGCTCTGACGGAAGCTGCTGGTGCGATTGTTGATGTGAGTTGAATTTTTTGGTTGCTTGAAGATTCTGTGGATTTTGATTTTGTGTTAGAGTTTTGATGTGTTCGGTTCACAGGACTCGTTTACACGCTGTTTCAAGTCAAATGTTTCGGAACCTTGGAATTGGAATGTGTACTTGTTCCCAGTTTGGTGTTGTGGAGTTATTATCAGATATCTGATTTTGTTCCCTGCAAGGTTACCTTTCCACTGTTATGTGAAATTAAATTGATTCGTTTCTTACATAATTATTTTTTACTTTTATGCATTTTTGATGATCTCGGTATTGAAAATAATAACCTTTGCAGGGCTATAGTGTTGGCGATTGGATGGATCATATTCCTTTCGCTTTTTATTCCGCTGCAGTATATCTTAAAAGGGCATTCTAAATTGCGAATGAAGCTA
>QZGG01003164.1:0-26974 GCA_006409495.1 Sedum album
AACTATCCTTCAAAGTAAAATGAACAACAGATTGACTCAGTGATACCACACAGGTACACAATCCCACTCAGGGCTAAGATATTAGAGAAAGCAGATGTGAGAGTTTTGCGACCTAACCGAGCCAACAATCCCACCTCAGGGTACAAACGCTCAAGGTTCCAGGTGCTTTATCCCCTCACAGATGCTTTTCCTACAATCTTGTATACTTAGCTTAGAAGGAGTTCTGATGTGGAGGATCCACTTAACAGTGGCAGCCACAGAGCATACTTTCCATACTTAGCATAAACAAGAGTCGATCTACTGACACAGTACTCATCGGAACAGTTAAGAACCAAGGCTTAGACGGCCATGGCTCTGATACCAAAATTACAGACACATAGTGGGTACAACCACGAAGGAGGTTTTCAGGATCAAGGGAGGTATCAAGGGACTCAGAGTTTATGCACAAAGGGGGAAGCTTTATTGATAGAAGGGAGGATTACAAACTCAAGGGAGATTCTCACACTAGGACTCACTTCATTCTAACTTGAGGATATGGCTAAGCCAAACCCTCTATTTATAATACAGACTCTATGGAATATCCTAAGGAATATTCGATCTAAACAAATTAATCGTCACTACCTCTCCATCTACCTCCTTAGAGAGCTCACCTGTTTTTGAATCGACCTTTGCACTAGCAGTGTATATAAATGGTCTCCCTAGTAGAACAGGCGAAGTGTCTAGTATAGCTTCACCCTCAGATTTCAGCACATAAAAATCTGCAAGAATTATTAGCTTGCCAATACGAACTACAACGTCAATTAGAATGCCTTCTGGCTTAGCACAAGAACGATTAGCAAGTTGAATCGTTAAGTCAGCACGTTGTAGACGTCCAATATGTAATGATCTTTAAATAGAATATGGTAGAACATTAATAGTTGCACCAGAGTCTAGCATGCAATAATCTACCTTATTCTCACCAATAATACAAGAAATTAGAAAACTAGGATCACCTCGTTTTTTTGCCACTTTGCACTGCTGAAGATAATTAACATTTTGAATTATGTTTACCTTCTCTGCATTGTTTCCTCCTCGCCTAGTAGTGCACAACTCCTTGAGAAACTTAGCATACTTTGGAATTTTCTGAACGACATCAAGGAGTTGGATGGTGATCTCAACCATGCTAAACAGCTCCAATAACTCAAGATCCATAGCCAATGGCTTCTTAGGTTTCCTTATTGGTGCAGAGAATTGAAGGGATTTCTTCCGCGGATGCCTCTGCCATTCCTGTAAATCCCATAGGGTCCGCGAAAGATATAGCCTCAGGGTCCGCCATGCAGGCTGATCTGATCTTTGAAAAACGGTTTTCTAACACTTCTCTTCCATTCCCTGCACAGATAAGGACGCCTAAAAAACCACCCCTTCCAGCAGCTACTAGAAGGATTCTCAACTCCGAACTTTATTAATGTCCTTGAATAAAATACACTTGAATCAGCTAGTACAACTCCTCGTTTACTACTGTTCTAAGCTGCACCCTCTGATCCTCAAACACCAACCACTCGAAGCTCTGCAGCACACCGTCTCAAGCTAGATGGACTGATGCAGTCTCTAGTCTAACACTAAAAGCACCCGAACCAACGTAGTAAACGCGGTCACGCTTGCTTCCTTGCTGCCTCTGCTCGTCTCCTTGTGCTCTAATCTCGATCGCTCCTTGCCTCGCACAAAGTCACACAGAATCCGAGCTGCTATTGCTGGCTTTTATACTAAGCCACACCTTCCAAATCAAACCCTACAATCCATGCAAGATTCAATTAGGAAATATCATATCTCTTCAAATCTTCAATCAATATTTTATCTAAACTCTAAGCGGTAGTTAGAATATTATCTCAACTCTAAAAGGCAGTTAGAATATTGTCACAAATGACATAATCAGTTTAGGCAACAAGATAATCTTCCCTGATTTTTCTGTGACCGAAATATCAGGAACTGCTAATGACTTCAGACTAGTCGTTAGGCATGTCCAGTGAAGAACAATCTGCACACTCAATACACTAGTCAGTATTGATCACTTGTCATCATCAAAACCCAAGGGTTCACTATTTCCCCCTTTTTGATGATGACAAATAATCTGTAAAAATAAAAAACACAAGTGATGTGCAGATTCAGTTACCGACCAAGCAACCGAGCATTCCCCCTAAGTCCATGCGCTAGGTCCTCCTTTGAAGGTTCCTTAGGAACTGAGTGAACTGAGTCCTTTACCTGCGCATAACAGCCACTACTTCCCCCTTTTGTCATTATCAAAATATACCATAATCTGGGTTAGTAGAGCAAAGGACAAGTAGCACACCAAAATATCAGTCAAGCAAAATCAGGTGTAAAAGAAGTGCAGTTCAAAATAAAACCGCCCGTCACATCGGGCAAAACAGGACACAATCAGTTCAAAGTTTTTAGCAAGAAAAGGGAAAATGTGCTAGGTCAAAACTGGAGGGGCCTAGAGACTGGTCATCAAAGATCAAGTGGTACAACTGGTGGTCTGAGTAGCAATGAATTGATCCATCTTCAGCAATTGATCCACCTTCTCATTCAGGGACCGAAGCAAGCTAATAATTTCCTTCCTCTGAGAAACAGCACTTGTATCCTCAGCTTGCTCCTTAACCTCTTGATCATCATCCAGGTCCACCACTGGCACAGGCTCCTTCTCCTTCTCCTCATCTCTGGTTACTCCCTCAGGCAACTCATACTTATGTACCCAGCCTATGCCCTCACTCCAGGCATAGCTAATACGACCCATATGTCCTTCATTGAGTTGTCGAGAGCAGCAGACTTCAACCTTTGGATGATATGCCTTGAAGTACAGGAGGATCATTTTGACAAGTCGGGGGTATGGCAGCTTCTTGGACTAAGATTTCTTAACAACCACCATGAGTTGAAGGATGATCTTTGGCAAATTCACCGATGCCTTTGTCAAAATTTTCCATAATAAAACCTCCTCATATGTGGTGGGAATTGTATGCTTACCACCCCTAGGCAGCAGACACAATGCTAAATACTCAAGAACCACTCGAGAAACTACTGGTATATTCTCTCCCTTCCCCAACACAACCTCATGTATCTCTACCTCAGCAACATCCATTGGAATACCTGCATTCAACTCATCATACCCGTCACATGGAATTTCAAGAACGGTCGCAAGGTCCCTCTCAGTAAACTTAAACTTTTCCTTCCCAGTCTTAAAAACACACAGTGATCAACTTACTGCTAGACACAAGCTCAAGTGACTTATAAAACTCTTTTACCAATCCGACATCTACCATTGTCGGTCCCACAAATAACTCATCCCACCCTTGATGAGTAAACAGTTCCACAACTATTCTAAGATCATTATCAATTAGGTAATCAGGATCAAGAGCCATGTCACGAACAATACCTTGGCATAACCTGTCTGAGTACTAAGGGAAATCCTTGGCTGCATCTCTCCTTACTTTTGTCTCAGTCTTAGTTCTCACCTGACGCTCACCAAGGACTGTAGACTCGGCCTTTCTCTTGTTGCTTGGCAGTATGCAGGAAGCAACCCCTTTTCCTTTATTTCTTCTTCCAATCCTTCTGCCCAAAGAGATGCCTACACTCAGATTTTCCTCCTGACTTGTCTGTGAGGTCAGTTTCCTTTTACCATCTGTATTGCTGTCTGAGGACTCCTCGCTACCAGCAACTGATCTTGCCTGTTTTCCATCATCCTTAGTAGGTGCCAGCAACTCTTCAGTAACCTCTTTTGCACCAGTGTCAGGCATCTTCTCAGGACTCAGAGGCGAGTCAGGCTGACAGGAAGTCCCGACCTGTTCCACTTCTTTGGCCGGCGATTCATCAGGTGGAACCATTCCACTCTTCTTCTCATGACTCACGACCTCCTGAGTCTTCTCAGTCTCCAAACCCATATCATCAGTCTTCTCCGCTGGCTTCTCCTTCTCACATTGATTGTCATCCTTAGGAACAGACTTCACAACGTCCCCAACCATAGTGTCAATTTGCTCTTCAGTTGGTGCGAGCGGCTCAGCCGGTGGTGCGACACTCTGAGGGGCTGCAGTTGTGGAAGCCGATGCCTAGGCGGTCTCAGCTGTGTCAACCGTGGGATTTCAGAGGCGATGTTAGTGGAGTACTTATTAGAGTGGTTAAGGCCGATGGACAGGATGATGTTAGAGACAGCAGCTGGCGGTACCGTTTTAAACCTGACACCAGCTGAGTTGCGTGAGCTGATCACAGATGTAGCAGAGAGTGCCAGGTTCAGAGATGAGACCTTCAGGAGAGACGATCACAGCCGAACTAGGAATGTGTCTCAGGTAGATTCCACTAAGAGTCAGGCCGATGAGATTAAAGAGCTTAGAGAGATGGTACAGAAATTGATGGTTGGCCAAATTAGTGGAGTTAGACCGTGTGAGTTTTGTGGAGCTGTGGATCACAGAACTGATGAGTGTCCGACGTTTGTTACATAGGATACTGTTGAAGTCAAAGCCATGGGAGGATATCAAAACTTCAACAACAGACAGGCACCGAGACAATTTGGATTGTTACATATGCAGTATCCTTCTAATGTTGCAGGAATTCATTCCATAGAGGTGATGGATGAATCAGATGTATTGAAGAATGAATTCTTGTGTGGAGAAGATAATTTGGAGGAGGTTCTTAGTGAGAGCTGCAAAGCTGTGGACTGAATCAGGTATGAGATTAATGAAGTTAAACTGTGTAGTAACCCTATACCTGTCCCTTCTATTTTGCAGGCTCCTACTATAGAACTAAAGACGCTTCCTAATCATTTGAAGTATATCTTTTTGGGAGAAGCTGAAACTTTACTGGTGATTATCAAGAAGGATCTAGAGCCGGAGCAAGAGTTGGACTCACATGTGTGTTGAAGGAGCACAAGACAGCCATAGGATGGACACTAGCTGACAACAAGGGACTTAGTCCTACTGTGTGTATGCATCGAATCCTTTTAGAGGATGGTGCGAGACCAGTACGACAACCTCGGCGCAGATTGAATCCTCAGATGATGGAGGTAGTCCAAAAAGAGGTACAAAAGTTACTTGATGCTGGTGTTATTTATCCTATTTCTGACAGTAAATGGGTGAGTCCAGTGCATGTAGTCCCTAAAAAGACAGAATTCACAGTTGAGACTAATGATGAGGGCGAATCAGTTCAGAAGAGAGTACAAAATGGATGGCGAATGTGTATTGATTATCGCAGATTGAATGCCGCTACACGTAAGGATCACTTTCCTTTGCCATTCATTGATCAGATGCTTGATAGGCTCGCAGGTAAGCCTTATTTTTGTTTCTTGCATAGTTATTCTGGTTATAATCAAATTCCTATTGCGTTAGAGGACCAGGGTAAGACTACATTTACATGCCCGGTAGGAACATTTGCATTTAGACGCATGTCTTTTGGGTTGTGTAATGCTCCGGGTACATTTCAGCGTGTTGTGATGAGCATATTTTCTGATTTGTTAAATGACTGTGTAGAGGTATTCATGGATGACTTTACGGTGTATGGAAATACTTTTGATGAATGTCTACATAGTTTGCAAAAAGTTCTTGCACGCTGTATTGAGAGTAACTTAGTGCTGAATTATGAAAAATGTCACTTCATGGTTACTCAGGGGTATTGTTTTAGGTCACGTAGTATTGACGAGCACGTCGTTGAGTGCTGCAAATTTGTCCCGGCTCTCCTACTAGTATAGTCTTGGTAAGCTGGGGTCGAATCCACAGGGAACGGTGAGAATTCTCCTTTCAACTACAAACTAAGATTGGGGGTTGTGAGTGAAAACAAGTTAAAGAAAGAAAACTGTTGCGCAAGTGTAACTGGCGCGCAATCAGACAGCAAGTACGAAAGATGTTTATAACTATGCAAGAGATGAGCTCGGTTCAGATTCTTCACTATGAATTTCTATGTTTATCCTAGGTCACTAAAGATACATGAAGTACTTGTTCACATAAACCTACACACATACATTCCGGTCAAGGTTCGTATGATATTATTACTCAATTTAGTCTAGTTAATAACGAATCCGGTCAAGGTAGCTATCGACTATTCTAGTGTTACTCCTATCATTCACAGTCACGTACTTCTGATAGTTTAACTATAGATAATAGATTCTACAACTAAGTTTGCGGTGCAAGGCTTCGCTTAATTGTCTAACCTAATTATCATGCAATTGAGTTCGGAATAATAATACTAAACTTAATCATGCAAGTTAAGAATAAGACCTCAAAACATATAATTCATAGATCTGAATCCAAACCGAATTCAGCAAGTTAGCTACTCATACTGAGTGAATACATCTCAAGAATAATTATGGAACAACTAAAATAACAAGACAAATCTGCTTGGTGCGTCGTTAGGCTCGCGTGACAGCTCGCGCGCACGGCTAAGTCGGAATTCTGCTCTGTGCTGTTAGGTCCCCTCTGCGCGCATACTTGTGATCTCCATGGAGTTTGTATTTATAGTCTTGCCTCCTAGGGTTTCCACGAATATTTAGGCAAGAATATCTGTAGGAAATCATCTTCGTCTCTAAAAATCAGCTTTGGAAATATTTGATTTCAAAAATCCGAACTTAGAAATATCTTAGCGCGTGATGACGTCATCGCTCCGAATATCTCGTTGTCTGCTAATGTCATCATTTTGCTCTGATGTGCGCGACTCATGCTCGTGCGCCATACTGCTCGCGCGCTAGTGGTCTCCTGTCCTTTGTTGTCAAGTTGTTGTCTTTTGCTCTGAATTTCAGCCTTCTTGTTGCGTTTTTGTTCTAACTCTTCTAATCAGCCTGTAATACAAAACTACACCAAAAGCGTAATCTTATACTAAAATATGTTAGAATATAAGCAGTGTAACGGACTTGAAGTAGCGTACAAAAGCACTCTATCAAATCACCCACACTTACTCTTGTTCGTCCCTGAACAAGCTGGCTTCCTTACCTCTTGTGTAACGCACGCGTGAATGTTGGACTTACTGCGCCACATGTCTGCGCCACTCTCACAACCTGCGCAACTGTGATTATACAACACAAAATTGATTTAAGTTATTAATTCAAACCTTGTGTTACCTCTCTTGTGGAATGCATATCAATTCGGATGATTGGGAGATAGTCCTTTTCAAGCACCGGTCACCGAATTCTTCTTGATTTGCGATTGCATGGTTATTCGTATTCGCTTTCTCTGATACGTGATTGAATACTTCTTTTCTGGTCCGGATCTTAATTCTTCCCTAGAACGGTTTCCAATCATGGCCTTCGGGATAGCAGCTATGGAACCACGCCCCGCTCTCGCGTCCGGTCAGTCGCGCACAAGTCTCGTCACGCTGTTAGGGTTTCGCCTTCGGCATCTGCGTGACTGAGCTTGCTCTTTTATCCTTTGAACGCGAAATATCAACCTCCACGAATACTCACAACCATGCAACCGATCTTCAAGATTTCGTTCGATCGACTGCTTTTCTAGGACGTTTCTATCATCTCCACATCCCTCTTTATTCCACTCAAGAGACACACAATAATACGAAAAAATTAACAAAAATCATGATGTGTCATATATGCAAAAATTGGCACAGGTGCGCGAGTGCGCACGCAGGTCGCGCACGCTTGTATTTTTCGCACGCAATTACCTTTTGAGATGTTCACATTCAGTATGTCTAAACTAAAAAAAACGAAAAATTTAATCCTAAGATAGATGTTCACATTCAGTATGTCTAAGATGTTCACATTCAGTATGTCTATCAGATGTTCACATTCAGTACCTTTTGAGATGTTCACATTCAGTATGTTCACATTCAGTATGTCTAAACTACTCTTAAGATAGATGTACTACTACCCCCCACACTTAAACAAAAACGTGTCCTCACGTTATGCACAAGTAGTAAAGAAGGTCATAGTAGTAACGAGTTACCTCCCGGAAGTGCCGTGGTTTAACGTCGCTGGCTCGACAGTACCTTGTTTGGTCAATGCCGTGGTATTTCTTCAATGTCCGCGCGAGTTGACGAGTGGTTTCTGTGGCGCGACTCCTTGCGCGCGTGGTTTGTGGTGGGCGCGTCTGATGCTTCTAGGGCAAGTTCTCCTAACTCTCCTGGTGTTAAAAGGTCGAGATCTTGTACTGGTGGAATAGGGCCCGAAAGATACTTCTTAATTCGCTGGCCGTTTACCTTGAAGCGGTGATGATCCTTCTCATCTTCGAGTTCTACGGCTCCGTGTGGAAAGACTTTTGTGATTGTGAATGGTCCAGTCCACCTACTCCGCAATTTCCCTGGCATGATCTTTAATCGAGATGAGAATAACAAAACTTTATCACCAATATTGAAAGAACGACGAAGAATAAACTTATCGTGATATATCTTGGTGCGCAATTTGTAGTCGCGCGTGCTGTCATATGCGTCTGCGCGCAACTCGTCAAGCTCGTTTAAATCCAACATCCGTTCACGCCCTGCGCTGTCCAGATCTAGATTGCGCGTACGCAATGCCCAGTAGGCCTTATGCTCCAATTCCACCGGAAGGTGACAAGCTTTCCCATAAACCAACCGGAATGGGGAAGTGCCAATTGGTGTCTTGAAGGCCGTCTTATATGCCCATAGCACGTCATCCAACCTGAGGCTCCAATCCTTGCGTGTTGGCTTTACCATCTTCTCAAGTATCCGTTTGATTTCCCTGTTTGAGATCTCAGCTTGACCGTTTGTCTGCGGATGGTAAGCCGTGGATATTCTATGCTGAACCCCATAGTGTTTGAGTACCTGCGCCATCATTCTGTTACAAAAATGAGTTCCCTGGTCACTGATCAGTGCCTTGGGTACACCATAACGGCAGAAAACGTTAGTGCGCAAAAAATCAGTAACAGTTTTAGCATCATCTTTTCTTGTAGCCTTAGCCTCAACCCATTTAGACACATAATCTACGGCTACTAGAATATACTCAAATCCGAATGAAGGGGGAAAGGGACCCATGAAATCTATTCCCCATAGATCAAATACCTCGTCAACCATGATAGGCATCTGCGGCATCTCATTGCGCGCCGATATGTTACCTGCGCGCTGACATCTATCGCAACTTTTGCAGTGCGCGTATGAGTCTCTGAACACGTGTGGCCAATAAAAACCAGAATCTAGGATTTTTCTACTTGTTCGTTTCGGACCAAAATGGCCTCCACATGCGTGTTCATGACAGAAAACTAGGACCGAGTCTATTTCATGGTCTGGGATGCAGCGTCTAAGTATCTGATCTGGACCTATTCTAAACAGGTACGGATCATCCCATAAATACATTCTAGCGTCGTGTTTTAATCGTAATCTTTGCGGTTTATTGAAAGATGGGGGAAACGTACCAGTGACCAAGTAATTCACAATGTGAGCATACCATGGTGCCTTACCTTGCAAGGTCATTATATGCTCGTCGGGGAAGGTCTCCTTGATGCTCCCTTTTTCCTCGTCCCTGACTATCCGGCTCAAGTGGTCGGCTACTGTGTCCTTGATATCTATGTTGAATTCCTGCAAAAGCAACAACCAACGCATAAGTTTCGGCTTGGTTTCTTTCTTGGACATTAAATACCTTAGCACTGCGTGATTTGTGAATATGATGACTTTGGTCCCCAATATGTAAGCACGGAATTTTTCTAGGGCAAACACAATGGCTAGCAACTCTTTTTCTGTGGTAGTGTAGTTCCGCTGCGCTGGGTCCAGTGTGCGCGAGGCATAGTAGATGGCGTGTGGTTTCTTATCTTTGCGCTGACCAAGTACTGCGCCAACAGCATAGTCGCTCGCGTCACACATCAACTCGAATGGTAGGTTCCAATCTGGCGCCTGTAGTACTGGCGCGCTAGTCAGCGCGCGCTTCAGTGTGTCAAACGCTGCGCGACAGGCATCTGTAAAGTCAAACACTACATCCTTTTGCAGGAGGTTAGACAATGGGTTGAATTTTAGAAAAATCTTGAATGAAACGTCTGTAGAATCCAGCGTGCCCTAAAAAAGATTTGATTTCTCTAACATTAGTAGGGTACGGCAAACTAGCAATAAGATCAATGATTTTTGCTTTCTACCTTTAACCCTTCTTGAGACAATATGGCCGAGCACTACTCCATGTGTGACCATGAAGTGACACTTTTCATAATTCAAGACTAGGTTTTAGATATGCAACGTTTCAAACTTTATCTAAATTTTCCAACATGTATCAAACGTGTCCCATGCACAGTAAAGTCGTCCATAAACCTCAATGCATGAACCCAACATGTCCGAAAATATGCTCATTACTAACCTTTGGAACGTACCTGGCGCGTTGCATAATCCAAAAGACATGCGCCGGAAGCAAACGTACCGAAAGGGCATGTGAATGTTGTCTTTTCTTGGTCCCGCAGCTATGGGAATCTGATTATATCCTGAAAACCATCCAAGAAACAGTAATGTGGCTTACCTGCCAATCGGTCAAGCATCTAGTCTATAAATGGTAGAGGGAAATGGTCCTTGCGCGTGACTGCATTCAGCTTACGGTAGTCTATGCACATACGCCATCCAGTCTGCATTCTCTTAGGCACTAGTTCTCCTGCTGCGTTCCTCTCTACTGTGATCCCACCTTTCTTTGGGACAACATGAATCAGACTCAACCACTTGCTATCGGAGATTGGGTAAATAATTCCAGCGTCGAGCAGTTTAATGATCTCTTTCTGCACCACCTCCATCATGATTGGGTTGAGTCTTCACTGGGCATCTCTGCACGGTTTAGCTCCATCGTCTAACTGAATTCGATGCATGCATACGTCTGGACTGATTCCGCGCAAGTCATCCAATGTCCATCCAAGTGCGCGCCTGTTGTTGCGTAAGACTTCTACCAGACACGCTTCCTGCGCAGGTTCCAGCTGATTCTTTATAATTACCGCCTTAGTCCCATCATCGTCCAAAAAAACATACTTCAGGTGCTCTGGGAGTTGCTTCAGCACGATTTTTGGTTCCTGTACATTACGAGAGACAGTCGTGTCAGCCATACATAATTCAGTACTGGAAATAAGATACCTCATGTCTTCAGCTTTGGTGTTCCCTTCTTCTTCGTGCGCGTCTACTAGTGCGCCAGTTGTCTGGTGACGTGTAGAATTTAGTGGAAGTTTTAAGTCCTAACACGGCAAAGAAAATTTATATCTAGGAGACCTAGAGTCGAATCCCTAGAGATGAGTTAGAATTGATTAACTAGCTTTTACTACTTAAGAAATGCCTAAGGTAAAAAGTTTTGGGGGAATTTGTAAGAGATTTTGGTATTTTGAAAAGGTTGATATGCAAACTAAAAGTGATCAAGGATCTATGGACCCTAGGCTATAGCATATAAGGTAATGACAATCAATCATGCAACAATTAATGAATAGAAAATGATTAGACTAGTTTTATGAACATTAATCCTAAGGTCAACTTTCATTGCATGTTAGGACTAAGAGGTTCATTTAAATGGAGATCTCAATCTTTCAATATGTTGATACTCCCTTAGGTTATGGACTCTTCCTCAATCTTTCAATATTTTGGAAGAGTTACCATAACCTAGATTAGGTAAACTAGTCATCCACATCAATCCTACACTTTCATGTCAAGATTAAGGTAGATTATTCATGCATGGCTAATTAATCAACTCTATATCAACTTTCATTGAATATGTCATTGATTAGGTTCAATTAATTACACTTAAGCATTTTCACAAACACTTAATGTGCAACATTTAATAGATGTAGCCAATACACAAAATTCATATCAAAATTCATTGCATAACTAATTAATCATCATCCAAATACATGCATGTAGACCTAGGGATCCATAGGATCCCTAACCAATCACTACTCACTACTCATGCTAAAAGTAAAATCAACAATAGAAATGTATGGAAACATGAAATTAATTGCAAACTAGAGTAGATTGGAAGGTGTTGATGCTTGATCTTCACTCCAAAGTCTTCAATTTAGCAAACTAGCACTTGATCTCCAAAAATCCGATTTCTAGGGTTTCTGGTCAACGTTCGAAGTCAAGCTCCCGAGTTTGAAATGCCCAAAAAGGTTATATACTCGGAGGTACTCTGCCCAGCAAATTTGACCTGGGCCGAGCAGAAAAATTGGGGGAAATTCTGCTCGGCCGACTTGTTTCCTCCTGGTCCGAGCAGATTTGACAGGGAGTAGTTTTCATCCTCGGCAGACTAAGTTCTGCTCGGCCGACTTGCTCTTAGTCAGCCGAGCAGAATTCTACTTGGCCCCAGGAAAAATCACTGAGCATTCTTGTATCAATTTTGATAACTTCCTGGCCGAGCAACTTTGTCTTCGACCGAGCAGAACTCCTTTGATCTCTTCAAGTATGTTTCCCTGCTGTGGTCTGCCGAGCAGAAATTCCTTGGCCGAGCAGATTTTGTTGTTCCTCATCCGAGGAGGACTTGCACGTTTGGTCGACCGAGCAGAATTTGCATGGGGATTTCTGCTCGGCCGAAGTGACTTCTGGCCATCTTGGGTCAACTTGCTCGGCTGAGCTGGTCTGCTCGGCACTCCTTTGGTCCTGCTCGGTTGGACTTGAAATTTGCTCGAGAGAGTAAGTTTTGCTCTTGGGTACTTGACTTGAAATTTGATCCATTTGCTCCATCTTTGTGCTTTGTACTCTCTTTGACAAACTTTGAATAAAACTACATGAAACACAAAAGAGTATCAAATTTCTCACAAAATAGTCAAAAACTAGCAAGAATCAAGCATAAGAAGTGTACAAATACTTACGAATTTGCACACTTATCATGCACAGTCAATGATTTTCCTGCATACGGTAACTTGTCCGGGTACAAGATAAAGGATACAAAGCTTGCCCAATATGTGGAGAGAATACACATTCTCAACATCTTAAAAACTGTCGCAAGATTGTATACATGGGACACAGACGTTTCCTTCCGACCAATCATTCCTACCGTCGAAAGAAAGCTTCGTTTAATGGGAAAGTTGAGTTTGAAAATGAACCGAAATCAGCTTCTGGCAAGGAAATACTTGATACTATTTGGGAAGTTCCTAATGTTTTGGGAAAACGAGGACGTAATACTGTTGATGGTTTGTGGAAAAAGCGATCTATATTTTTTGATCTCCCATACTGGTATACCCTTACTGTTAGACATTGTATTGACGTTATGCATGTGGAGAAAAATATTTGTGATAGTCTTATCGGTACCATTCTTAACATTCCTGGAAAGTCAAAGGACGGTGTGAAGGCTAGATTGGACATGCTTGAAATGAACATTCGTAAGGAGTTAGCTCCCGAACAAAGAGGACAAAGAACCTATCTACCACCTGCGTGTACGACTTTATCTAAAACTGAAAAGATTAGTTTTTGTTCCAGTTTGAAGGGTGTTAAAGTTCCTTCGGGTTTCTCGTCAAATATTTCAAGTCTGGTTTCCATGAAAGACATGCGTCTTGTTGGTTTAAAATCTCATGATTGTCATACATTGATGCAACAGCTATTGCCTATCGCAATTCGTGGGATATTGCCTGAGAACGTGAGATCTGCTATTACAAGATTGTGTGTTGTTTTCAGCTCTTTGTGTTCTAAGACAGTTGACCCGCTTGACTTAGACGAACTCCAAAATCAAATTGTTGTTACTATCTGTCAGCTTGAGATGTATTTTCCTCCCTCATTTTTTGACATTATGGTTCATTTGACTATTCATTTAGTACGGGAGATAAAATTTCTTGGACCGGTCCATATGAGATGGATGTATCCTTTCGAAAGGTACATGAAAACCTTAAAAGGTTATGTGAGAAATAGACATCGACCTGAAGGTTCTATGGTTGAAGGATACATTGCCGAGGAAGCAATTGAGTTTTGCTCACATTATTTGGGCAATATTGAGTCTATTGGGATTCCAAAGCCGCGACACTTTGATCGTCTTCAGGGGAAAGGAACAATTGGATTTCAAGTTAAAGTTGTTCCTCGATCAGAGTTGCATGACGCCCATTTCTACGTGTTGCGGCAGGTTGATGAGATCGAGCCCTTTGTAGAACGTCATTTGCAATTGATAAGGTCATCTAATCAGGGAAAATCTGAAAAGTTGATCCAAAAAAAGCATTCAGAAGAGTTTGCTTCTTGGTTGAAAGACGACGTTTTAAGTTCAAATGTGTCTGATTTTGTGAAGTCTCTTGGTGTTGGGCCTAGTTGCGCCGTTCATTCTTATAGAGGGTATGATTTAAATGGTTATTCTTTTTACACAAAAGATCAGGATGAAAGAAGTTCAGTTCAGAATAGTGGCGTGACAATTGTTGCTGATACAATTCATGTGTCTAGTGCCAAAGATAAGAACCCTGTAAATGCCGGTGTGAATTATTATGGTGTTATTGAAGACATATGGGAAATAGACTACGTAGAAGTTCGGATACCTGTTTTCAAGTGCATATGGGTGCATAGTTCGAATGTTCGTATTGATGAATTCGGCATGACATTTGTTGACTTTCGTAGAGAAGGATACAAAGACGAGCCTTTCATCATGGCTGAGCAAGCTAAACAAGTATTTTACGTCAAGGATCCCACAAATGAACATAAATATATTGTCGTTCATGGAAAACAACATATTTTCTTCGAAGATGGTATGGATACAAATGATTACTCTGAAGATAGTGCAGCGGTTTGTAGCACCATTCCAAACAATTTCGAAGACGTTGGTGAATTTCAACAGAGAAGGGATGATCACAATGAAGGCATATGGATTGAAAAACAATGTAAGAATTCCGAATATTTTTCAAAACATTAATATATTTGTGAAGTTGTGTTTAGATTTATATATCATTTACTTATTTTGCTTGGTGTTTTTATACAGGATTTTAGTGATGAGCACGCTATATAAAGGATATGTAATCAAACTTTTTTATGATTTGGAATTAAGCAGGTAATTAATGTGTTGAAAATTCTTACTTTTAAAATTTAAATTATTTTATTTTTTTATCGTGTATATTGTGTCCTTATGTTTAATTTTTTCATGCAGCTGGTATTCGGGCGAGATAATATGGATTGGTGAAGATTCAAAATTATTAGATGATGTTTTAATAGCTTGTGTTTATTGTAATTTAAGTAATTATCAATGATGAAAGTGTGTTTAATTAAAAAAACTGCTCTGTTTTAATAAAAACTGCTCTGTTTTACATATTACAGCGCTTTAATAAAGAACGCTTTGGTATATATCATGTCAAATAAAATATAAATAGCGAGTTCATCGTTTAACAGCGCTTATTAAACAGCGCTGTTAAAATTATATACCACAGCGCCTTACCAAAAAGCGCTGTTGTAATTAGGGTTCTAAACCCTGAACCCCGAACCCTAACCCTCAATCCAAACCCTAATTATAACAGCGTTTAAAAAATAAGCGCTGTAATATATATTTAAAATAATAATAAAATAATTGTTTTAACAGCGTTTAAATATAATAAACGCTGTAAATTATATATTACAGCGCTTATCATATAAGCGCTGTAAAATATATATTTTCAGTATTTTCAAGTTTTAAAAATCAGGTAATATATTTTTTAGGTTTTTGTTATCTTAAGAATTAAAAACTCAATTAGTAACATTCTATTAATTAAAATATCATGAGAACATTAATAAGCATTTGAAATCATTGGCATTTGAATATTTGTACTGTGTCTCTTTACTAAGCAATAAGTTGAACATTGTACATTTTGATCAACTAAACTTTTCACTAATAAAAACACAACAAAATGCAAATGATTTTTTTTTAAGTAAATGAGTTATAAGCTTCATTTATCAAACTTCCAACTAAATTTGTTTCATAATAATCAATGAATTCTGAAGAAAAAACAAAACAAATAAATACTTTTATAACAGCGCTGATAACATAAAAGCGCTGTTGTAAATATAATACCACAGCGCTTATTATTATAAGCGCTGTAATAAATGTCTCAGTAATTCGATTTCCTTAATTAAAAAATATTTATTATATTTTACAGCGCTTTTATTTGAAGCGCTGTTGAATATGTTAAATTACCTGATTGGTCGAAACAGTTTCGCGCAGATTGTAATCCCAATCGTTGTTTAACCTAATCTAACGGTCCATATTCAATATTAAAAATTCAGAATTTTAAGTCACCCGCACAAATTTCCCGCTATAGTCTTTCTATATATATCCAAATATGCAACAAAATTTACATTGAAATTTTCTTTCAAACATACTATTGTTCTTGTCGGATGTTTTAATTTACAGTCCAAAAAGCTTTGTTTCGCATAAACTTCCCGTTTCAAGTAAGGAATCCCACTCTTATTTCTTACACTTTTGTGTTTTATATTTTTCGTTAAACTTTTTTGTTCTTTGTTTGATATTAACTCTATTCTATTCTTCAATATATTTTTTGTAGATTTGTTGTATGATATATGTCGAGGACGATGAGCCAATTCAAGACGAGCAATGAGGTTTATTCAAGACGAGCAATGAGACAAATTCAGTACAAAGGCCATAGTTTTGTCCATAATATTTATTTGCTAATGCTTGTAAAAAGAATGTTAAATTGTGTTTCCATTTCATTGTAAAAGTACGATTTAAATAAAAAATAAAGAAAATTATAATCAAAACTGATTCCCTTTAAAGCGGTTATTAATATTATTAACTTTCCAAAACTGTCTTCTCAAATCTCCGTAACTATAATAAATCTTAATGCGCTTAATTAATTTTTTTTAATTCAAATCTTATATTTAACAGCGCTTAATTAATAAAAACGCTGTAAAATTTAACATTTAACAGCGCTCATATATATAGAGCGCTGTAACATGTTTACTTTTTACAGCGCTCTTTTAATAAAACGCTGTAATATTTTATATTCGAATTATAAATTTTCAAATTAAAAATAATAAATATTTTACAGCGCTTAAATAAAAACGCTGTGTAATAAATTAAATTAAACGACCTCGTTTTTGTTTTACGCTTGGTTGTGAGTAATTATTTTTAACAGCGCTTTATATATTAACGCTGTAAAAGTAAAAAATAACAGCGCTTGTTTTTTTTTAACAGCGCTTCTGAAGCGCTGTTGAAACGGTGCTGTTGTAAATCACAGATTTATTACAGCGTTTTTATAAAAGCGCTGTTGTTTATTATTTATAACAGCGCTTATTGTAAAAGCGCTGTTATAAATAGAATAAACAACAGCGCTTTTTTTAAAAAGCGCTGTAATAAATGTGATTTACAACAGCACCCGTTTCAACAGCGCTTCAAGAAGCGCTGTTAAAGGGCAAAAAGAGCGCTGTTATAAACATAATCTGTAGTAGTGATAGTGTCAATGGTGGTTTTTTGATAACGGAGCTATTATAATATACTCATTTCACAATTAGTTGTTATAATGGTGGTTTACTGCAAAACGGGATATTATAATGATGGTTTACTGCAATTGCCCCTTATATTTAACTACACCATTTTTCTGTTTTACATTACTTATTTTCGTCTAATTTGCTTTCTTTTTATTTTGCTGCATTTCAGTGAAATCCATTCTGGAAACTAGTCCGGGATCTACTTAAAACACCAGGCCAGGAGCAGATTGATTGCCAGTATCCAAAGCATATCTTACTTGATACCAGTGAGATGAAACAACCATACGACTGGGCAGTAAGTTCTCCACTTGGCTCGAGTTCTTATCTGGTATATTGCTTTACATTTTCTTCATAAACATACTGGATTAGTTTAAATCAACAATTATTCTTGCAGCCTTCTATTCTCCCAATCCAGATGCTCTATATAGGCCAAGCTAGCCATTCTCAGTGTTCCTGGAGGTAGTCATTATCTAATGTTCTCTTTCGGTGCAGTAATCTTGATAATTTATTGTTTTATGTACTTCAAAGCGTTGAATATTTTTCTTTTTGTTACGTATCTGAAATCAGAGTTCACGACAATGGCTGGGAGATGATTACGAGATGCTGTAAAGAAGTGCTGAGTGAAGCCAAGAAAGAGTTTAATGGCAATATCCATGTGTTATTTGCTTATTCGCAGAATCACTACACACTTGAAGAGTATGAAGTACAACGTTATGAGGTAAGTATCAGTTATTAAACGTGCAAGGATATTAAGTGACTCACAAAGACTAAAAACACATGAAAAGCATTATAAGTTTGGGGTGAAACTGAAAATCATGTAATACGGAAGCTTTTCCGCACCTACCTTTAGTTATTTACACTGTAATTGTGTTTACTTTTGACATATCAAATTATTGGGTATATTTGTATCTTTATAATTTGATCTCCATTTGTACTTGTGAATTAGGGTGCATCGACTCTTTTTGGTCCGCACACTCTGGCCGCATATGTGCAAGAGTTCACGAAGCTAGCAACTCATCTCATCAAGGGGCAACCCACCCAGCCAGATCCTCAGCCCCCTGATCTTCTCAACAAACAGATCAGCCGACTAACTCCAGTCGTCCTAGATGCAACCCCTATCGGTCTAAACTTTGGTGACATCACCACAGACGTACCTGCAAACTCCACATTCAAGCGAGGCCAAATGGTCACAGTCACATTCTGGTCAGCTTGTCCACGCAACGATCTCATGAGAGAAGGCACATTTTCTTTGGTTGAGTTTCTCATCGGAAGAGATGCATGGGCTCCATCATACGATGACGATGATTTTTGCCTGGTCGAGACCATCAAAGATCAGCACTCATAGCAATGCAACCATAGAGTGGCGCATTCCTCAATCCGCAGCCCCTGGCATCTACCGTTTTAGCATTTCAGCGCATCTAAAAGCTTGTTTGGCTCCATTCACCACTTTGCTGGCACTTCAAGTGCATTTGTAGTTGTATGAGCTTTGTGGTACCAAAAAAATGCTTTCCGAAACCCGCAGCATCTAAGCTTCCCACTATATACTCTCCTACGTTTAATTTATTAACCATGAGTTATTAAAGAGAGAATGAAGTTCCCCGAGTCACGAAACTTGTTAATAAAGTAGACGTACACACGAGCATGTTGAATAATAAAGAATATCAGCTGTCAAGTTGTCCCACATCGAGTAATTTATTGGTAATTGCAAAGTATATATTGGGCCATGAACTATGACCTGCGAGTCGACTTTTTGGTCAAACTGGGGATTGGTCCAGTATGTGCTTGCAATTTATCATAGCAGATGTTCGGATCTGAATACCTACATGCCTATCACTTTACTATCCCTTTATATAATGGTATGAATCAGAAACATGAAGAACACTAAAAGAATGTGACCGACGCTAACCTTGCTTTCAAAAGTAGGTATAAATAAATCTTTAAACAGCAACATATCTACTGCCAGTGCCTTCCTACCTGTCACCATTTGTGTTGGATCCAACACTTCAAATCCCATAAAACGTCGCCGTTTCGTCTCCAAATCGAAATAAATAAATATATAAATTCTGGATTTGAGGAAATTTGGAGAGAAAGAAACAGTCCAATCGTTTCGTCGTCGTCGATCGTCTCGTTTCTCTCCAGACGCTTCGCACCGGATCTCTTTGCTCAATCAAAGGTGAAATCTAATGACGATTAGCGATTTGTGTATGATTTGGATTTGGATTTGGAGTTTGACGTTTTGATGATTTTGGTTTTGAATGATTAGGGCATAGATGGCTCGTAGAGTTGACAACGAGTATGATTACTTGTTTAAGATTGTATTGATTGGAGATTCTGGAGTTGGTAAATCCAACATATTGTCTCGATTTACCAGGAATGAGTTTTGCTTGGAGTCTAAGTCAACCATTGGTGTCGAGTTCGCTACTAGAACTCTTCAGGTTTGATGATCGAATATGTCTCGGTTGCTCTTTCATTCATTTGTTCCTATTTAATAATTTCATGATATCTACCTTTCATGCTTTTTGTTGTTACTTAGACCGAATTGATCGCATCTTATTCAGCATTGCAGTTAGCTTTCAGACTTGCGCAAATGATATCATATCCGATGCTTGATTGAATAGTTGGTTCTCAGTTTTTGCGATTGGAGATGAAAAATGGAATTTTGAGCAATTTATTGTTATTGGCTTATTGCTGAATTATTGAGTATTTTTTAGTTTGGTTGTAGTGTTTGTCATACTGAGTGTTTGCTGCAGGTTGATGGAAAGACAGTGAAAGCTCAAATATGGGACACTGCAGGTCAGGAGCGGTACAGAGCTATCACAAGTGCTTACTACAGAGGAGCTGTTGGTGCATTTCTTGTATATGACATAACAAAGAGGCAAACTTTTGACAATCTACAACGTTGGCTACGTGAATTACGAGATCATGCTGATTCCAACATTGTCATTCTGATGGCTGGAAACAAATCTGACTTAAACCATCTCAGAGCTGTATCAGAACAAGATGGCCAATCAATGGCCGAGACAGAAGGTCTCGCTTTCCTAGAAACTTCGGCCCTTGAAGCTACCAACGTTGAAAAAGCCTTTCAAACTATTCTTACTGATATCTACCATGTAGTAAGCAAGAAAGCTTTAGCAGCTCAGGAAGCAGCTGCTTCACTCCCCGGCCAGGGCACTACAATTAATGTTGCTGATCCCTCCGGTAGCCAGAGCAAGACAAGCTGCTGCTCAACGTAAGAGAAAAGGGGAAATTTCAAGGCTGGTTCAGTTTTTGATTGAGGAATCATTTATAAATATTTCCTATTTCCTCACCCACACTACAATTAGTCCTGTGTTGCGGCTAGACTATTTCTTCAATCGACATGAGAGCATGCTTCTTCAAACCATATCTATTTAGTTTTTTTTATCATAAACATTTATCACAGTTTTTCTAAGGTTGAATTCAAGCATAAAACTGGAAAATGGCGAACAAGTATGGTTTGGAACCACTTCCAGGCCTGATATTCTAGATAAGGCATTGCTAAAGCTTGGAAGTTTTGATAGACAGATTAGCATTGATAAACCTGACATCGAAGGGCCTGAACAGATTTACATCGAACGGCTGGCTGCCCTCGCTCCTGGATTTGCTGATAAGAGGAACCTTCAACCATGCAAGCAGAAGTTTTAAAATGGGTGATACTGTACATTTCAGATTCTAAAAACTTCCACTTAGAGCAATATATAAGATCAGCTCAAAGGTTTCATGTAAAGATAACGATTGTTTGATTAAATATTCCAAAACATTCTCTATAATGCAGTCATGAGGGGATATTACAAGTGAGACAAAGATGCAGTCACAGATCTCGAGATGTGAATCACAGTTCTGATGTACCAGTAGACCCAAAATGTCAGCGGGGATACAAAGAGGGTTCTTAATTTGAGAGAAATGGCAAGGTAGAGGAACAATCCAACCGAAAGCTTGATTGGAGGGAGACTAGACCACCAGGTGGCGAGGAGTCAAAAATCTAACATATGTTTTGCAACATTCTGAAACTCTTCCATGATCATTTCTGCATTTATAAGACCAATAATCATGCAGGTATCTTCTCATAACTCAGCTGAACCTGACAAGTGACAATGCTTCAGGTTTGGATTTAAGTTATGTACGCAGCTCTCCTTCGTAAAACAGATGGACTGTTATCGTGAAATAAGTTATGCCATTAATCTTGTATCATAAGGTGCTCAGGTACGGAACTGCTCCATGAGTTTCATCATACTATATGACTCGGAATCAGGCCTTGCCCCTCCCAGAATCATCCTTTTCAGAAAATGAGGTTCATATATATTGGCTTTGACATAAGCTTTCATAAGGGTATTATACACAAAAGTATACCTGGTGAAGCTGCCTTTCTTCAAATCCTCGAAAAACTTCTCAGCATCACCAACATTGCCTTTCTCTGCAAAGACTTCGACCATTCCTAAGGTTGTCTCCAGCCAGGGGGTCGACATTTTGACCTTTCTGCTGGTCCCACAACTAGTTTCTAGCTCTAGTGTCTTAAACGCTTCTTCAATCAAATTAGCTTTAAGGCAGCCCAAAGCAAGATTTCTGAAGGTTATTGAGTTGGGCATCAACCCAGAGGCTTTCATTTCCTTGTAAAGCTTTGAAGCTTTTGCTATCATTCCATGCCTACAGTATACTGAAATCATGGAATTGAACTGATCTGTCAGCTTTAATCCTTTGCTGGTCTTCATCTCAGCCCAAATCTCCTCAGCTCGGATTATATCCCCAATTCGACCCATGGCTTCAATCATCAGCATGTAACTCTTGGCTCTGACGTTCTGTAGTTTGCACACAGTCGACCATGTTTGTTCTACTTCTTTAGCTCGCCTCAAATAGCCGTATATAATTATAAGAACATCCAAAGTAGACCAGTTGTCTCCAGTCATTGACTTCTCCACAGCCTCGACATAATTCTCGGCTGCTGTATGCAACCTAGCCACTGCATGAGCTGTAGCCAAAATGCAGTAAGATATTTCATTAGGCTCCACTGTGGCACGCTTCATATCACCAAATACCTTCACCAGCCCATCAACATTACGCTCATTCGCCTCGATCTTCATCAAAATGTTATAAGTCGATACATGTGGAGTCACCTTATCAGCCTTCATCTGCAAAAGAATCTTCTTCACATTCTTTCTCCGTCCAGGTGAGGAATGAAGTACAATAAGCCGGTTAAACACCAAATGTGAAATAGTATGGCCCAGTTCCCGCATGTTCTTCATGTACTCCAACGAAACCCTGACCAAACCCTTATCCAAGCAACCAATAACAAGATTGTTGAAGAGCAACTCATTCCGAAACTCATACGGAATGCAAGTGAAAAGCTTCTCACCTTGCGCCATTCCATGGAGCTTTGCAGTGAACTCCAGCAAATACGAGTAGTCCAGCTCTCTGGGTTTGTACGGCTTCTCCCTAATAACCCACTCCATAACCTATAAAAATTTCAATTTTTTCAACACCTCTTCAATCAGAATTCTCATTCAGACATTTCGTCGAGCATGTACCGAGCACAGTAAAAAACACTTCAAAAAATCAAAAACGCACCTCAAGGGCTCGTTTATTTAACTTAAGCTTCCTCAATCGATTAATAGCATGAAATACATCTCCTCTATGAACAGGAAATCCTTCACCCATCCACCTCTGAAACACCGATCCAACAGAAAACTCCTCCGGGTAGCTTCTCAAATCCTCTTCGACAAGCATTTAAGCTCTTCTTCTTCTATATCCCTCTCCGATGACTTCTTAGACAAATCGCAAAAATAGCGTCGGCCGAAAACGGACGACGACTCGACGACGGCTGTCCTCCGACGAAAAGCCTGAGTAAAGCCTCCATTCAACCCCCAGCGCATTTTTTTCCAATCACAATTTTTTATTTCGAGAAAAACAACAATAAATTCGATAAATGAAATATATATTTAATAAATTCAAACATAGGGATGGGTTCAAGAACAACAGTTGAAATTTTACGAGATAAATGATATGATACCAAAGATTGATTTCTATTAATTTAACCGTTAATATTAATAACCATTACTCTTAACTATTCATGCATTTTACAAATCTAACCGACTAAATTTAATTAAAAATCAATTTTTAATTTCAACCATTAGATCAATCAAATCGACGATTGAGATGATGTTCATTCGTCTTACAAAAGTTATATATCTCTCTAAAACTTAATCCTTCAAACATACAATCTTAAAAATATTAAGTTAATAATATTTATTTAAGAGACGATTACAGTAAACCATCATTATAATGTGCCATTTTACAAAAAACCACCATTGTATCAACTAATTACCAAATGAGTATATTATAATGCTTTCGTTACCCAAAAACCACCAGCCTTACTGTTCCGTTAATTGAACTGTTAAAAGCGTGTGGGCTTATTAAATAAATAATATTTATTATATATTTTCAATTATACAGAAGATACGCTATCGCTTCTTCAAAATTGAGTAACCCTAATTACATATCTGCCGCTATCAAACCTCGATCGGTCGTGAGATCCATTTTCAGATTTCGAATTAAATCGAAGTTTCACACAAAATCGAAGCGTGTGGGCCTTCAGATATTGGCAGGCATACCCATTCGTAATGTTCTATGTTTTAGATCTCAATGTCCCCTATTGTTTATTGATATTGGATTGATCGTTGTTACAATTTTGAGAGTTCATGAAATTAAAGGTTTTCACAGCCTATATTGTGTTTTCTCACACTGTTTTGCTAAAGCTTATGCAAGTATGTGAATCTATTACAAGTTGAAGAATGGTGAGCTCAAGTTCTACATCAATAAACTCGCAAAGGGTGACCTGCTTTTGTGGCTTGTTAACTAAAGAATCGGTTGCGCAGACAAAACTGAACTAGGGAAAAAGATTTTACTAGGGATGTCGTCTATACGAAATTGAAGCAAAGGGATGCAAGTTTTTTAAGAGGAAGGATGACCAATTCTGTGAAAGAACCATCCATGTTATCAATAAATTAGTGTATGAGAGAGGGGAAGTCTGGGAATTGCAAAGGCAAATTGAAGTGGTTGAGGAAGAGCTTAAAAAAGTTTGAATAGCATTGAGTAAAAAGCGCTACGACATGTCTGGATTACTTATAATTCTGTGATCGGGATCGCATTTACTACGTTGCTTCGATTGCTTTAGGTAGCAGGCTACATACTTTATCAGTCCATCTAGCTTGAGACACAGAGTGCTGCTGAGCTTCGAGTTGTTGGTGTCTGAGGAACAAAGACTGCAGCTTAGAACAATAGTAAGCGGGGAGTTGTACTGACTGATTCAAGTGTAGTCCCAAACCAAAGGCATAAATAAAGTTCGAAGTTGAGAATCCTTCCAGTAACTGCTGGAAGGGGTGGTTTTTCCCTTTGGGTTTCCACCTAAAATCATGAGCATTTACTTACTTTTCATTTATTAAGTTTCTTTTATTAATTCTGCTGCAACTAGTCGTATTGAGGGACAAGTCGACCCTCACGACTAGTAATACAAGCTAACCTCGATCCAACAACAAGATTATGATCATTTTAATCAACAGACATTATAGTATTTTTAGGGTACATAAACCAGATTTGATTAGGGAAGTAAAACCAGATTTCAAAATCACTTCCAGTAGGGCACATAGATAGACCAACTCAACAGACACAAAGATTTGACACAAGTATAACAGCTCAAAAATGGACAAACATTTAGGGTAGATAAACCAAACTTCAATAGTCAACAATTAAAACACAACAAATACAACACAAATATAATTATACCAACACAACAGAAAATGAAACCAACACGACAAATACAACACAAACATAATTAAACCTACACAATTTTCTCACGGTTGGCGTTCCTCGCGTTTCCTGCTCATTCCAAAATTTAACGGTTAAAATTTTTAATCTGAAAAATAAGAAATCACATACAGAAAATATAATGAGCACCTTTTTTACATATCTTCTTTTTTGACTTCCAATAGAAATCACATATAGAAAATATAATGAGCACCGTTTAATAAGCGCATGTTTACCAAATCCTAATGGAACGGGGACTGGTGGTTTTTGGATAGCGGAAGTATTATAATATACTCGTTTGGTAATTAGTTGATACAATGATGATTTTCTGAAAAATGACACATTATAATGGTGGTTTACAACAATTATCGCTTTATTTAATGGTAAACGAAAAAATCAATTTTTTTTACATAAAGCCAGAATTAGTGATCTGTTTTAAATTATACATGGGATCTTGTCCCTTCATGTCGAGCAAAATGCCACTCTTTACGAAAACATCTAAAAATATGACCATGCCGGATATAAAAAATGGTATGTGTCCTCGAGAGCGGAGCAACCGTTGATGATCAGCATTCAATTCTAACAGTTCCACTCTCGTTGACATTGCACCATCTTTCACATCTTCCCTAGGGACAATGTCAACAAGAAAGTCAAAAATATCAGTCCTACCCATTGCTGCAGCAATGTCATTCTTTTGCAAAGTTCTCCTCGGTGTGATTCCATGACCGCAAAGTTAACTCAAATATGAACATTTCACAAGCCTTGGCAAAGATAACCGGCGGCTCTGCAGATATCATTCGCACATCCTCATCCGCTTTCATAATTTTCTTGATCCGAGCCAAGGGAAGGTTGTGATTCTTGAAATTCATAACCCTTTCTATTTCTTGGTGCTGGCTTAGCCAGAAAGATTAAAGCTGCTGTTGAAGTAGTTGTTGTAGCGGTAGGGAAGTTGGTTTTGCGGAAGCTGTCCTCCAGCCTGGGCCGAAGGTACCCCAGGAGCAGCTAGCAACCGTCATTTGACTGGACTGGAAAGGCGGCATGACATATGACATCTGAGCATTAGTATCCACTGTACCCATCGCTGGCGGATGTCCTTGACCCTGAGTCCCTGATGATCCATACTAACCTCTACACTACGAAATTAACTGCTCCTGCTTTTCAACATGAATATACAGTATCAATAAAACCCAAATTTTATACCACTTAAAGATGGAGACAAGCACAACCAGCTCACAACTCAAATGTGAGTTGATAGTTGACTTGACAAATTAAGATAACGAATTGGTTCCAAAAAAAATCCGAGCTTAACTTCAACGCTATAGAATTATATTTCGTATTAATTAAAAGGGCTTATTAATAATTTTGTATATCAAATGTTAACATGTAACAAATAGTAATCATTATTATTTATATATCATTTATTTATCATCAATAAGATTGTCCCACTAACATTTTTTACAATCTTTGCCGCGTTTCCGTTCTTGCGCTTTCATTTGCCTTTTACTATTCACCCTACTGTTTTCAGTTCTACAGTCTTGCGTTTTCACTGGCAAGTTGAAAAAACCCCTTGAGATACAAATCATGAGACCTACAGATATAAATCAACACGCTTTAAAGGAAGTTCCAAGATCTACCAATAAAAAACCTACAGGCTATAAATCATGAGACACTTAAGATACACACAGCTTCGGATCCAACTGTGTTGCCAAATATATATATCAAAACAAAAGGAATTGTAAAAACCTAAAATGCCAAAGGGTTTTATTAAAGATCGTCATAATATCAATCAATGCCTGGCAATAAGTCCTTGTATAAAGAGATGCAACATCACCAAATATCAGTCATCACAATTCCTCCTATTTCCCAA
>QZGG01003165.1:0-2500 GCA_006409495.1 Sedum album
CATGTACCTCTTCGTACAGCCCCATCTCACGCAAAAACTCCTCATCCACAAACACAGTCGGCAAAATTCACCTACTGTACCTATACCACTCAAAATCCAACTTCTCCGATTGATCCACACAATAGACATCGTATGCAGCAAAGAAAACACCCACAAATATCAAACTGGCGCGCGTGTTCTGTCACGCGCGAGCACACGGGCAGATCTAGATCTAAACTTACACTGAACAATTGGCACACCAAAACTGATCCAAATCGAATGAAATTTTGACAGTAGAATACCTGCACTGAGATCTACGTTCTGGCCAAAAATTTCGAAATTCTGGATTGTGTGCGGCGGCGACGCGGCGGCTGTGGCGGCGGTCGGCGGTGGTGGCTTGTGGCTTTGGGTTTTTGTGTATAGAGAGATAAGTTGAAAATGAAAAGTGACATGAAATTTACCCTCATCACATATTTATAGTGCAAAAAGCCCACATGCATGCATGGCCCAAAACTACATGGGCCCAAGACTAAAACTAAACCTAAAATTATAACTAAAGCAAAAACCAAAACTAAACTAAACTAAGCACACAAGACAAATAAAAATAAACTAAGTTAAGTTTGTCGGAGTACCTTCCGACGAGTGCTTTGTTTAACGTCGTTAGCTCGACGCAAATGTGCACTCATAGCGCACGATTTACCTCCCCCACACTTGAATATTTGCCTCCTTCCGTATCGTCATCTTTTCTGCATGGCAAAAATTCAAGTGAGTCAGTGTAAGATAAATAAGAATAATCAATATGATCAGAAGGTAAGGAGATAGAAAACGCGAAGTTCCGCGTGTTGGGTCTTTCGGATGCGCCAGTGTGTGTGCGTGTAAGCTCTCGTGCATCCCTGAGTCGCGCAGCCCTATTCTGCATGATCATTCTGCGCACCATATCCGAGTTCCGATGTTGTTCCCAAGTGTCTTGTCGCTCTCGGCTTCGCTCTCTGCGCCTCTTATCTGGTGGCTTACTCTTTATACTGTTCTGGCGCGCCAAAGGCATATCCTTCTGACTGGCGCGCATCATCCCAGAATACCTTGGTATTGGTGCTTCGTTGAAATCATTCACCAATGGTTCCTCCGATAATTGATTCTATTGATGACATCTAATCTGAGTATGTGCTTCTTGTCTTGTAATGTCACCATACCTTTCCCGACATCAATGCACACTTGCGCGGTTCTCATAAATGGTCGGCCCAGCAACACTGATTCCCTTGCTTCCGTATTCGGCTTGTTCATGTCAACTACGTAGAAATCTGCTAGGAACTTGAGTTTGCCGACATGGATCAAGACATCTACTATTTTCCCCTTTGCTTCGGTCCGTGAGTTGTCCGCAAGTAACAATGCAATGTCCGTTGGCTCGAAGGTCCCATTGACGATGCTGAATACAGTGAATATGGCAGCAAATTAACCGATGCTCCTAAGTCTAACATACACTCGCTAACCAGGGTTTCTCCAATAAAGCACGGAATAGTAAAGGTTCCCGGATCAGCAAGCTTTTCCGGTAAATCTGGAGCTAAGCATATCTTCAAGCTTGCTTGGAAATCATTCAATATGTACTTCCTTCTGCTCTGGTGGGTCAGGGTTGGTGCGTGAAAAGACCGGTGCAACAACTAATTCGCATTCTGTTCCTCTGCGCTGCGGCCATCAGGCGCGCTGATGTGTTCTGGTGGTGGCGCGTCCATCTGAACCATGTTGATACTTCCCTTTGGATTCTGTATTACCTGAGAGGGCAAATTTCCATCACTAGCCTTCAGTTCATTAACAGCGGTGGCAATCTGGGTGAGCTGATTCTCTATCAGTTTAAACCTTTTGTCATTCTGCTCTTCGTTTCTTCGGACTGTCTCAGCCAACTGACCCACTATTTCTTCTAATGATTTCTTGGGAGGCTGCTGAGTAAGTTGTGCCCATCAGTGCGTCTGTGGGTGGGTTATAGGAGGCTGGCGCGTAAGGTCGTGCGCCAGCTGGTGCATTAGGTTGCGCGCGCCAGTCGCGCGCGGCCTCTGAAAATTCTGATCGTTTTCCAACTAAACCCATTTCTGCCAATCCAAATCTAGGCTGTCCTTGCCTAGCTTGTCCGTTGTTCCATCCTCCTACTGCATTAACATCTGCGTGTTCTTCGAATAGGGAGGGGCATGCGTCAGTAAGATGGTCTGTGGCGTGACAGAATTCACACGCTCTTGTCTCGATGCTTTGTTTCGTCATTAGCTTCTGCATCATATCCTTCAATTCCTTGATCTCTCCGGTCACGTCTACTTGATGCAGTGCTCTGGCGCGGTTATTCTCTAGTGACACTTGATATCTAACTTGGTCAGCCGTGTCCTCTATTAATTTCCATACATCCTCCGGATACATATTCCTCACGTTCCCTCCTGCGCACGCATTCAGCAACCTGAGTTCCATCTCAGTAAGCCCGTTGAGGAAGTTCTCTATCAACACATGTTGCGGGAGTCCGTGGTTGTAGCAGTTCGCTTCAAGT
>QZGG01003166.1:0-26881 GCA_006409495.1 Sedum album
TGACAGATCTCTGTGCGATATTTAAACCGCCAAAAGCTCCCGAAGCTCGATGCATGGATGTTGAAGGGAAGTATGAGAATGTTCCGATCTGGTCTTTAACTTGAAATTTGTACTGCCACTCTGAATTTGGAGGAATGGGGCAGTTTGTTCCTAGCACTCCATCTTGCCAACTGTTCTTCCTTTGCTGTATTCCATTCCTGGATAAGTTATGTAGAAGAGTATAACTTTTCATTCCTGTGTTATTTTTCGAATCATAAATGATAGCGAACAATATACCATGTGATAAGGAAAGGTTCATCTAGCTTGTTAATCACATTAACAATTACATTGTCATTAGTAACAGCTTCAATCGTAGGTCCAGGAAATTTTCCGTTGATGAGGATGCCCTGCACAACCCGAGTAAACCATCTCAGGACAAAAATTCATCTGAATTAATATATCAAACCAACCAGAAACAGAGCGAGAAAAAATAACACAGAAACACGCGGAAGATCGGCTGAACCTGTTGAGGAACTCCAAGAGGATAGATAGTCCCATAAGTGATTTCCCATGTATAGTAAATGTAAGGGTCCTCAGCTTTGATACTAACAATGAAGCACGCTACAATAACCCCAATTGCATACTTTAGGAACATAGCACGACGGCTTGTCATACTGAGTGATTGTTTTGTTTCCCGCCAGCTTTTCCTTCAAAAAACAAAATGAGCAAATTTTATAATTATAGCCAGACATATCTTCAGAGTTCAAGCAATATGATACACACCAATGTGCAGATTGATAAAGGTAATACTAAAATAATGTCATCTTCTAAGACTTGTTTTTTCATAGAGGTCTTAACTTGACAACACAGTACCAAAATCAAAATTTTCAACACAAAAACATCTTGAAAATATGTAAGCTCTACTCATGTGATAAAAGTACCTGAGTTCTAAGCTTCAGGAGGTGGGAGCAGGTCGATATCCCTCCAAACAAAACGAAACAATGCAGACTCACAATGCAGTAACTGACCTTCATGACTTGCCCTTATATAAGAAAACACGGAAAACAATAATAACAGCTTCCTGCTCTTTCCAGAGTGGACTGAGAGTCAGACTCTCACAAGCATTGCCAAATAAAAGTTCTTTTGCGGCGCACTTCAAGCACCAAGTCAACCAATCACATTTCTGCTTCTTCACACTCCTCCCTTCCATTTCACTGATCAACTAAATTATAATCAATTAATTTATTAAATATAAAACCCTAGTTGCTCAATCGAGATCTGGAAGCTAAATCGACGGAGCTGAAGACGGATCAACAACCATTTCCAGACACAAAACTGAATTCATACGTGACAATATAACAATTAAAAAATCCACTAACAGATCGAAACTGGAAACCGAGCGGAAAGAGAGACACCGAGACTTAGGGTTTCGTTTCCGCGAAGCGAGGCTTTTGGGTTTTGCTCAACTGAGATTCTGAAAACTAGTCACGAGATTTGGGAATGCAAATGGAGCCGACTTCGGAGCGATTGACGGATCGAGTAGATTGAAATCTGACTGCAAATTTCATCGCCGGCGCCGTCGATGTGGCGGTAGTTTCGCGCCAAAAATGATATTTTTCACATTGGTCCTTCAAGTAGTTTGACTAACAAGATGGTTGTTGCTACTTGCTAGTTACTCCATCGAAGTCAACTAGTTGACTTAGAGAAGACGACGATGCAGATGAGACGAAACCGCTCCGAAGCATTTCACTCTGCTTGCTGACGTTGATCGAATCAAACCACTGCGAAGATTATGAGTTGATTTGTGTTTGGTTAGTTCTCTGTATGAATTATTTATTGAATATTTAGGGTTTGTTTGAATGATTTTGATCTGCTGAAATTGTTGGAAATGATAATTGATGATGTTGTGTGTAAAATGATCCGTGTTGGTTTTGTTTTTTTTGCTTTAGAAATTAGGGTTGTACAGATGGCGGGTTTAGTCGAAGGGGCTTTGGTGGGATGTGCTGTTGTAAAGTTGCTCACTGTGATTATTGATGAAGCAACCATTGTTGTAGAGCTCAAAACACATTTGGAAAGTATTAAGTCGTTGGTCTGGTCATTGAAACCTGCGATTGAGAGAAGGGAGAAAGTTTTGGAGAGTTGTGGTCGTGGTGAGGAGAACAGGAAGTTTGCCGAACTTTTAGATAAAGGCACTGAACTGATGAAGAAGTGTTCTAAAGTAGGACGTTGGAACTTAAAATCCAAACATACGTACTCGAAAGAACTTTCAAAGTTGGAAGAATCTATATCTAAATATTGTGGAATTAATTTAGCAGTCCAGACGAACATAACTGTGCTTGAAACATTGAATGTGGTTGAAAATTTGAGTACGAGGTTTGAAGAATGCATTACCAGTGGAAGAATCGATGTGAATGACAGCGTAATTGAATTGTCTGTATATCAACATTATCCATTAACACACACATTTGGGTTGGAAGTGCCTCTAAAAGAATTGAAGATGAAATTGTTGGATAAAGAGGTGAAAGTGCTAGCCATATGTGGTCAGGGTGGGTGTGGAAAGACCACTCTTGCAATACGACTTTGTGAAGATTCCCTAATCAAAGGTAAATGTTGCTCAACCTTCTTTTGTACTGCATTATTCAAACTTTTTGTGCTTTTGTGCTCTTTGCTTAGGTTCAGGTTTATTCCTTCCGCTGGCTAAGTGGCAATTCAGATCTGAAAACTGTTACTCTAATGGTTTTATAAATTTCATTGGTATTATTGTATGTTAATAATTATTTGAAAGGTTTATATGCATTTTCTTATTTTTATTCAGGTATATATGGGGAGAATATACATTTTCTGACAGTATCAAAAGTACCAAATAAGACGGCACTCAATCAGTTGAAAATAATCTGCAATGGAGTCAATTCAAAGCCAAAGTTAGTGATACTGGATGATGTTTGGTTAGACTCAGCAAAAATGATCGATGACTTTTCAAACAGTGTCTCAGAGTTGAAGCTTTTGGTCACATCTAGATTTGAACTTCCAAGGGTTCGCAATCGTTACTCGTTGAAAAGGCTTGATGTTGAAAATGCTGAGAAACTTTTTAAACATGCAGTGTCCTTCGAAAATGTTTCTGGTGACAGGCCAGCCAATGAACTCACGAAGAAGGTTTGTATTCTGATTTGCTCAACTTGATAGTTGTCTTGCAGAGTAGCAATACCCTTACGCATTATCTCACATGTTTATAACATTGAAGTAGAAGGTAGAAAAGACAGGGATATGGGTTACCGGTCCCTTTTAAATTTTAATAGCTGTCTTAGCGGGGATAGAAGTGCATACCAAATAATTCAGTAGTTAAACTTCAAACACACAAGTGTTACCTCAGGATTCCTTCAGAACATCGAATTTGTGTTTCCATTTACTTTTAAATCTATGAGTATATTCATGATTTCGCTCAGAAACTTAATGTGTGAATGCTGCTAAACTGTTTAATTACTGAATGCAGATATTGAAAATTTGTAATGGGTTGCCTTTAGCCCTGAGGGAGATTGGCCTGTCACTAAATGGACAACACTGGACAGTTTGGGAAACACAAGTGGCTGAAATGGTTAAAGGTGAAACATTTTTGGACTCTAAGGAAGTCGTACTTAACCGTCTGAGAACGAGCATTGATGACTTGGATTTAATTATGAGGGAGAGCTTTTTGGATCTCGGTGCATTTCCTGAAGATATGAGGATCCCAGCGGCTGCACTTGTCGACATATCAGTGGAGCTCTACAAGGAAGATAAAAAAGGCACATATGCCTTACGAAATCTTTTTCAGCTCCACATGCGACACCTTGTTGATATGCTAGTTACAAGGTATGTTTCCAAGTGACGAACTCTAGTTTGGTGTCATAGTTGAAATTTGTGTAAGCTTTGACAAGCTATTTTAATCAAAGCGTGTCTTGAAGTAAATCATTGATCCGACATTTTTTTATTGAACAGGGAAGACACAAGCAAAGTGGATGGCTATTGTAATGAACACTTTGTTACTCAGCCTAACCTCCTAAGACAACTGGCTATCTTTGAGACCAACAAAGCTCCAGTTGAAGAGAGAACAAGGCTATTCATTTACATAGCAGGGAATGCTGTTCCAGTGACCTTTAAAACATTTGAAAAAAAACCTGCTTCTGCTCGCCTTGTATCCATCACAACAGGTAAAAATATCTTCCAAACTGAAGTCAAAATCAAGTCTGGATTCTGTTCCAAACTTATCTTCGTGATTTTTTACTATTATGTATACTCGAAATATTAAAAGAGTAATAAATGAAGAAACATTGCACTATCGATTGAGTAGAAGTATAAGGATCTGATAATCAATTTTAAAAGATTTTAAGGTGGAACAGGACAAATTTTACATTTTGTGTGAGAATAACTTGATTGATGTCCGAAGTTCAATGACTCGGATGCTAAAACCAGAGGGCTTCTATTAAGTATGTATGCATATCAACAGTGTATTTCCACTAGCTGTCATTTGCTAACTATTTTTGGATGCTATGGGCAGATGCTATGTTCACATCAAAGTGGATCGACATGCAACTGCCTAGGGCTGAGGTCTTGATACTAAACATGACATCAAAGTGTTATTGGTTGCCGGAGTGGGGAATGAGTAATTTGAAGGTGTTGATCATTACCAACAATGATCCCACTCCAACTGAGTTGAAAAATCTACATATACTGGATACTTTCCCCGGTTTGAAGAGAATTCGTTTTGAGCGCATATCATTCGCTTCTCTTGGTCACAGTTACAATGGCATGCATTTCCAGAATTTGACAAAGGTTTCATTCGTTATGTGTAACATTCAACAAGCCATGAAGAATTGCAGCGTGCGGCTCTCAGAAATGCTGCCTGTGCTTGAAGAAATTGACATCAACTACTGTGATAACTTATCAGTTTTGCCACCTGGACTCTGTGATCTCCCTTTTCTTAAGAGGCTAAGTCTTACCAACTGTTCCAATTTATCAGCATTGCCAGAAGAAATATCCTATCTTTCCAACCTCGAAACATTGAGACTTCATTCATGCACAAAGCTCCTAAAACTGCCCAATTCAATCAAGCATCTCCAGAAGCTGAAACTAATCGACATATCAGACTGCTGCAGCTTGAATCAATTACCTGAAGACATTGGTCACTTAACACTTCTGGAAACACTCATCATGAACGGGTGCTCAGATTTCCTAAACTTGCCGAACTCTGTTACATCTCTAGCAAAACTCAGCTCTGTGTACTGTGACGATGGAGTGGCTTATCTGTGGAAACATCTGAAGAATCCACCGAAGAATCTTAAAGTGATGATGCTAAAGAGAGACAATAATTTAAACTGGCTTCACAATAGTTCTTGCTGGGAGTGAAACATGGTTAAAATGCGAGAGGAAATCGGTTCAGGGGTATTTTGGTAAATATCTAAATCAAGGGATTTCCCTTTGTATCAGCTATATAACACTTTTAAAATGACAGATCAGTCACAGTCCGTGTCCGGTTAAGTGTGATGTTTGTGTCAATTAAGCAAATTGTAGTTTAATGCATGATTAGTGAGTAATGACGGAAGACGACGACTTTCGCTTAACGCGGAAGCTTCACGGAAGACGCAATGGAGCTTAGGGTCTTTAACTTCAATCGCAATTCAAGCTCACCGACTTCAATGTTCAACTCTCTCTTTACTTAAGTCACTCATGCGTCAGTCAAAGTCATCCTTCAATCCTGCGATTTTGTGGACTCTAAATCTTCTCTGATTTTGTGATAGCTTTGATCTGGTAGGTGAGGATTCTTGGTTTCTGTGCTGATTGGATATTTCTGAAGCTGATTTTGGTTGTGTTGTTAATTTTGATGTAAATTTGATTTAGGTTATTTAGATGCCTGAGGTTGTGATTTGTGGCTGATTAGGTTTTTTTAATTTTGTATAGCTTGTGTTGATAAGAGGTGGTTGAAGGTAGGCTGTTTATATTATTACCATAAATGGCTTTGGCATTGGTTGGAGGAGCTTTGCTTGGAGCAGCTGCGGGGGAGCTACTGAAAGCGATTATTTCATTTAAGAAGAGAGCAGGTGCTTTCAAATCACGCTTTGAACATCTCCAATCCAGTCTTGAAACTTTGGTTCCGAAATTAGTCGGGATTGAAGAGTTGTATAAGAAGCGTGGTCAGGAACATGAGATTGCGGAGTTTGTTAGAATATTGACCAAAGGAACGGTTCTTGTCAAAAAGTGTACGAAAGTTCATAGTTTGAATATTTACTTAAAGCCAAAGTTCTCCAAGGAACTACAGAAATTGGATCATTCGATTGTCCGCTTTTGTAGTGTTGAACTACCGTTACAGACGAACAGGACTGTGATGGAAATCTCAATTGCTACTGAGCAGTTAAGTAGAAAGTTTGACACCTTTTTAAGTCATGGAAGGAGTAGTGCGAATGAAAATGGTCTTGGGTTGCCTCTATCTCTTGCCCCACCAAGGCCACCGTCTACAATAGGATTGGATGTGCCCTTAAGAGAATTGAAGATAAAATTGAAGGAGAGCGAATCAGTTCTTGTTTTATGCGGTCCTGGTTGGTGCGGAAAGACTACTCTTGCTAAAGTACTATGCCATGACCCAGAAATTCAAGGTAATCTGTTTAGACCTGACTTTAACTTTAATGGTGAATATGCTAATGCTCTAAAAACACGGTCTGCAAATTTATCCAAGTACCTTTGTGTATTTCCATTGCTTCCTACATAATTTTTCAGAAGCAAATTTGTGGTTTCGAAACTGAAAAATCAATTTTTTGGTGAAACATTGTAATCTAGGTTGAGAAAATGTATTTGCGGTGAAGGACTTTGAGCTTAATACGTATGCCCTTTTTATTATTCAGAAACATTTGGCGGCAATATTTTCTTTCTCACCCTTTCAAAAGTACCCAATGAGTCAGCACTCGACTACTTAAAGCTGACGCACATGGATGTCAATTCCTCAAAACTGCTAGTGCTGGATGATGTGTGGCCAGGGTCAGAACATCTCATTGAGAGATTCTCATATGAAGTACCAGGCTTGAAGATTTTGGTGACATCTAGATTTGAATTTCGGAGATATCGGTCTCTATATAAGTTAAAAATTATTGAGTCCTGAAGATGCCACAAAACTTTTTTGTGATTCCGCATTTCATCCAAATGACTCTAGGCCTGATGCAGAACTTCTCCACAAGGTTTGTAGTCTGATATTCGTTCTTCATATGTAATGTACAATGTGTAATGATATTTGTTTTTAAATGAATTGCAGATTATAAAAAAGTTGTTGCGGATTTCCGATTGCACTCACAATGGTTGGCAAATCACTAAATGGTCAGCCATGGGTTTTATGGGAGGAAAGGGCACGGAAAATGTCTAAAGTTTATAGCATTTTTAACTCTGGAGATTTCTTACTCAGGCTGTTAAAACTGAGCATTGATGACTTGTCATTTTTCAAAGGGAGAGCTTTCTGAATCTCGCATCATTTCCGGAAGATGTGAATATACCTGTTGGGACGTAGTTGATATGTCAGTTGAATTGTGCAAACAATGCCGTGCAGTTGGCATGTCAACAGAGGACGATACTGATGTTCCAATGGTATTACGGATAAGCATTGCCATCATTAATTAGAATTGCTATCGGTTCAGTTTACACTTTAATTTTAGTTCATTTGTGTAGTATATATATGCATCTAAACAATCAAAAACATACAACAATTTCTTCTCCAAAATCATTTGTTTGTCTTCTCATCATGGTATCAGTATCAGAATACGATCCAAAATAAAACTCCATTTTCTGTCACGATGGCTGCTGCCAATGACGTCTCGATAAGCCATTATTCTCCTTTTTATCTTCATCCTTTTAATCACCCATGCCTTTTTATTTGTCCGGTGACTCTCAAAGGAGATAATTTTGATGAATGGAGTCTTGCTTTTCGGAACTCAATTTCAGCGGAACCTAAAATTGGTTTTCTGTGTAAAACATAAAGAAGAAACTTTCTGTAGATAGAAAAACAAGGAAAACTTGTACAGATAAATAGATTGAGGAAACAAATAACTCAATCATTGGTGGAGGAAAATATAATCACTCAACAGTCTATTTTTCTTTTCTTTTATCCTTTTAAAAGGGATTTTCGGAATTCACTCCTACTCCATGACTCGAACCCGAGACTTATTGGCACAGGTAACCACTAGGCCAATCCCACTTGTCACTCAACACTCTATTACATGTATATCAGTCATGTTTATATAATATGTACATGACTAAATATAATGTATGCTAAAAATAAAATAATTAATACTATTCTAATTAAATGTGTAATTTAATATAAATAATAAATTCTAACTTATCCTAATATTCTAAAATTCTGGACGGCACAACTGCGAAACCTCTCGCCACCGCTAGTAACCATCCTACTCTAGAAGATTGGTGTGTGGTTAACTCCATGCTAGTTGGATGGGTAGTTCAATCCATCAATCCATCTCTTCGGTCGTCAATAACCTATTTTTCGGAGGTCAAGCAATTGTGGGATGACCTTAATCTCCGGTTTAACATCGGAAACGATCCGCGTAAGCTTCAACTCCGTGCCCAGATCGCTGGCTGTCGTCAATCTGGTCATAGCGTCTCCACCTATTACAACATTCTCAAGAAATTATGGGAAGAGCTTGACGGGTATGTGCCGGTTCATAATTGTGCCTGCGGTCTTTGTAAATGCGAGCTTAATTCTATTCGTACATCTGAACATGAGGAAGAACACGTTCATCAATTTTTGATTGGTCTCGATGACATGATGTTCGGGTCTCTCCGGTCAAATTTGCTAGCACAGGATCCTATCCCGCCATTAGACCGGGTATATGCTCTTGTTGTGCAAGAAGAAATGCTTCACTACGTCCTCACTGATCGTGAGCGTGCTGCTGACCTAGGTACAGCTTTTGTTGTACGTCATAAACCATCTTCAACGACTCTAACTGCTTCAAATAACGCTCTATCTCTTCCGGATAAAAGTGGTGTACTTTGTACTCATCGTGGGCGTTCTGGTCATAACAAAAGCACATGTTACAAGCTTAAAGGCTATCCTGACTGGCTCAAGGAGCATATTGCAAGCGCGCGAAAAGGGTCGAAATACTCGTTCTCGTGATCGTACTGGATCAGCAAACGCTGCACAGAATATCGCCTCGGCTTCTAGTGCTGCTCCACTTGTTACTACAAATGACAGGGCTGCCTTTGGACCTGCTTTGAACAATGATCAATGGGCTCCGTGATGAATATGTTTAATTTCATGCAAGTTAATTCTTCTAATTCGGGTATGTCTCGTACATGGATTCTTGATACAGGTGCATCATTTCATATGACGGAGGATTGTTCTCTTCTCACTAATCTCACCTCTATCAAGTCTGTCATTACCATCCGGCTACCCGATGGCAGTTTGTCTACTGCTCACCAACAAGGTCGTCTTTGCCTTGGGCCAATGAGCCTTGATCATGTTTTATACGTCCCTAGATTGGACGTTCATTTGTTGTCTCTTGCACAACTGACTTGTGATATGCAATTACTTGTTCTTCTTACTCCCATCATTGTTGTTCTACAGGAAATCAGTACGAGGACAGTGATTAGCATGGGTAAGATGCATGACGGAGTTTATTGGTTCCAAAAGTTTGCTCCCGTGGTTCATGCGTCAGCTGTTTCAACTGCTTCTATTGACTCCGCTCTTCTCTGGCATCGTCGTCTTGGCCATCCATCAGATTCATTTCTTACTTCCAGTTCAGCACTTCAGTTAGATAGACTTTCTGTACAGCATATTTCACCTTGTACGTATTGTTTTAAAGCTAAACAAACTCGCTCAACATTCCCAGAAAGTTCTAATAAAGATGCAACCTTATTTCAGTTAATTCATTGTAACGTATGGAGTCCTTATAGTACCCCGTCTCTTGATGGTGCTCGTTCATTTCTTACTATTGTGGACGATACTTATGTTTTGTTTGGGTATATTTCCTCCGTGACAAAGCTGAAGTTCCTACTCGATTTCGTCAATTTTGCTCTATGATTCATACACAGTTTCAGATTCAGGTGGCTCGAGTTCGAGCTGATAATGAAACATAGTTTCATCCATTACGACCATAATTTTCCGATCAGGTGATTCTCTTTGAAAGTTCATGTGTTGCAACCCCCCAACAGAATGGTCGTGTGGAGCATAAGCATCATCATCTATTTTATGTTGCTCGTGCTCTTCATTTTCAAGCTGAGCTTCCAATTGCTTTTTGGGGCGAGTGTGTTTCCACTGCTGCGTTTTTAATTAACCGCACTCCGACACCTCTTACCGATAATCTCACTCCATACGAACTTTTATATCAACGTTCTCCCTGTTATTCACAACTTCGAGTTTTCGGTTGTCTCTGTTTTGCCTCACAAATGCCTCGACATCGTGACAAGTTCTCACCACATAGTCGGAAATGTATTTTCCTTGGTTATCCTACCGGAAAGTGGGCTTGGTTGTTATATGATCTTGAGAAGAAGTAACGTTTTTTAGTCGTGATGTAGTATTTTTTGAGACATTTTTTCCTTTTGGTTCAGAGACTTCCACATCTTCTTGAGAAGAGGGAACCTTCTATTGTTATTTATGATGATGAGGCATTAATAGTCGGGGGAGTTCGGATAATCTTTCTCGTTCCTCAGATGGCACTATACCACCTTCTTCTTCAGAGCTGCTTTCTGAGTCGCCTCCTGCACTATTGAGGAAGTAACACGGCCGTCATCGGAAGCGCAGCTGACGGACGGCGACTAAGGCGGCGGTAGAGATGAAATTCAAAATCCTGAAAAGAATGATTTTGTAATAGGACTACAAAGTGTAAATAATGTAAATGTATAGGACCGATAGGCAAATACCTAGTATTTATGTACCAGAATGTAAATAGCAAAACTTGTAACTGAATTTGGATTTACAGCTAGCCTAAATGACTACTCAATGTTCATAACTAAGGTTAAGGAGTTCATTCACAGCAAATTCCAGATAAAAGATTTGGGTCATTTGCAATATTTCCTTGGACTTGAGGTTGCTAGATCAAGTTCAGGGTTATTCCTAAATCAGAGGAAATATGTTCTGGACCTGATTTCAGAGGCTGGTTTAACAGCTTGCAAGCCAGTTCCTATACCCATTGATCCTAGACACAAGTTCGCATTATCAGAAAGTCCTACGCTAGATGATCCTACACCATACAGACGTCTAGTTGGGCAGCTTATATACTTAACAGTAACACGGCCGAATATTGCCTATTCTGTTCATGTCTTAAATCAATTCATGACAGCACCAAAGGAAGATCACATTAAAGCAGCTCATCGAGTATTGAAGTACCTGAAAAATGCTCCAGCTCAGGGTTTGTACTACCCAGCTTCTCAACAGCTCAGTTTGAAAGCTTACTGTGACGCAGACTGGGGCTTTTGTCCAATCACCAGAAGAAGTGTCACTGGTTATGCTATTTCCCTTGGTGATTCTCTTATAACCTGGCGAACAAAGAAAGAATAGGTGGTTAGTCGTTCTTCGGCAGAGGCAGAATACAGATCCATGGCACATACCTGCTGTGAACTTGTCTGGCTCATCCGTCTTCTTTGTGATATGCAGGTCGAGCAGACAGGATCAATTCCACTCTTTTGTGATAACAAATCAGCTCTTCATATCGCCCGAAATCCGATCTTCCACGAGAGAACGAAGTATATTGAGCTCGATTGCCACGTTGTTCGGCAACACACTACTTCAGGATTGATTCAACCAACCTTCGTCTCTACATCTAACCAAGCGGTAGATCTATTCACAAAAGGGTTGCCGGCTGATTCACTCAAATATCTCTCTTCCAAGCTCAACGTGTCGAACTTTCTCCACATGCTGAGCTTGCGGGAGGTATTGAGGAAGTAACACGGCCGTCATCGGAAGCGCAGCTGACGGGCGGCGACCAAGGCGGCGGTAGAGATGAAATTCAAAATCCTAAAAAGAATGATTTTGTAATAGGGCTACAAAGTGTAAATAATGTAAATGTATAGGACCGATAGGCAAATACCTAGTATTTATGTATCAGAATGTAAATAGCAAAACTTGTAACTGAATCAGTTAAAAAAACAGATTCCTTTCATTTTGATCAATACAACGAAAATTTTACACCTACATCTCCGATCAAGATCCGGCGTCAGTTCGGCAGATTCCGGCCACCCGATCTTGCATCTTCACATGCACAAAATTAGTCCGTTGATATACGTCGTGGTGCTCGACTGCGATGTGCACCCTCCCATTTTCTGATTATGTTTGCAATACAGTTTGCCAAACAAATCCCCATGCTTCTTCAATTACTCACTTGTTAGCATCACCATCCTCGGGTACAATCTATCCTATTGATGCTTATTTTGGATGTGCTAACTTCTCTACATCACACACTCATTTCTTAGCAGCTGTTACGATTCATTCTGAGCCTTCATCATACAAAGATGCTGTTCTTCATGAAAATTGGCGTGCAGCTATGACGTCAGAACTTGATGCTTTGGCTCGTAATGGCACTTGGACTTTTTCGATCCTTCCTCCCGGTAAGAAGTTAATTGGCTGTAAATGGGTATACAAGATTAAATATAAGTCGGATGGTACAATTGAACGTCATAAGGCAAGACTCGTTGTTCTCGATAACAGACAAGTTGAGGGTGTTGATTTTAGGAAAACATTTGCGCTAGTTGCCAAGATGACATATGTGCGTGTTTTTCTTTCTATTGCAGCTATTCGTAATTGGGAGTTGCACCAGATGGATGTACACAATGCCTTCTTACATGGTGATATTGATGAGGAGGTATATATGCAGCCCCCTCTCGGTCTTGCTAATGTTCCAGCGGGTCATGTTTGTCGTCTTCAAAAATCATTGTACGGACTAAAGCAAGCTCCTCGAAATTGGTTTGCTAAACTTTCTCAGGGTCTTCGCGTTTTTGGTTTCCATCAAAGTCGAGCTGACGACTCATTATTCTCCTACTCACAAGGGTTGATCACTTTACAAGTGCTTGTCTATGTTGATGATCTAATTATAACCGGAAATGATTCAGCTGCAATCTCCCGTTTTAAGCAGTATCTTAGCAGTTGTTTTCATATGAAGGATTTGGGTGTTCTCAAGTATTTCTTGTCCTGATACTAAACATGAGATCAAAGTGATAAAGGTCATACTAACTCAATGTCATCTTCAAAGCCTTGGTTTTTCATAGAGGTCTTAGTTTGATAACATAATACCAAAATCAAAAATTTCAAGACAAACATCTTGAAAATATGTAAGCTCTACTCATGTGATGAAAGTACCTGAGTTCTACGCTTCAGGAGGTGGGAGCAGGTCGATATCCCTCCAAACAAAACGAAACAAAGCAGACTCACAATGCAGTAACTGACCTTCATGACTTGCCCTTATATAAGAAAACACGCAAAACAATATTAACAGCTTCCTGCTCTTTCCAGAGTGGACTGAGAGTCAGACTCTCACAAGCATTGCCAAATAAAAGTTCTTTTGCGGCGCACTTCAAGCACCAAGTCAACCAATCACATTTCAGCTTCTCCACACTCCTCCCTTCCATTTCACTAATCAACTAAATTATACTAATCAATTAATTTAATGAATAAAACCCTAGTTGCTCAATTGAGATCTGGAAGCTAAATCGACGGAGCTGAAGACGGATCAACAACCACTTACAGATACAAAACTGAATTCATACGTGACAATATAACAATTAAAAAATCCACTAACAGATCGAAACTGGAAACCGAGCGGAAAGAGAGACACAGAGACTTAGGGTTTCGTTTCCGCGAAGCGAGGCTTTTGGGGCTTTTGCTCAACTGAGATTCTGAAAACTAGTCACGATTTTTGGGAATGCAAATGGAGCCGACTTCGGAGCGATTGACGGATCGAGTAGATTGAAATCTGCACATCGCCGGCGCCGGTGATGTGGCGATAGTTTCGCGCCAAAAATGATATTTTTCACATTGGTCCTTCAAGTAGTTTGACTAACAAGATGGTTGTTGCTACTTGCTAGTTAGTTACTCCATCGAGGTCAACTAGTTGACTTAGAGAAGACGACGATGCAGATGCGACGAAACCGCTCCGAAGCATTTCACTCTGCTCGCGCACGTTGATCGAATCAAACCACTCGAAGAATATGAAGTTGATTTGTGTTTGGTTAGTTCTCTGTATGAATTATATAATGAGTATTTAGGGTTTGTTTGAATGTTTTTGATCTGCTGTAATTGTTGGGAATGATAATTGTTGATGTTATGAGTAAAATGATCGGCGTTAGTTTTGTTTTTTTGCTTTAGAAATTAGGTTATACATATGGCGGGATTAGTTGAAGGGGCTTTGGTGGGATGTGCTGTTGTAAAGTTGCTCACTGTGATTATTGATGAAGCAAACATTGTTGTAGAGCTCAAAACACATTTGGAAAGTATTAAGTCGTTGGTCTTGTCGTTGAGACCTGAGATTGAGCGAAGGGAGAAAATTTTGGAGAGTTGTGGTCGTGGTGAGGAGAACAGGAAATTTGCCGAACTTTTAGATAAAGGCACTGAACTGGTGAAGAAGTGTTCTAAAGTAGGACGTTGGAACTTAAAAGCCAAACATACGTACTCGAAAGAACTTTCAAAGTTGGAAGAATCTATATCTAAATATTGTGGAATTAATTTAGCAGTCCAGACGAACATAACTGTGCTTGAAACATTGAATGTGGTTGAAAATTTGAGTACGAGGTTTGAAGAATGCATTACCAGTGGAAGAATCGATGTGAATGACAGCGTAATTGAATTGTCTGTATATCAACATTATCCATTAACACACACATTTGGGTTGGAAGTGCCTCTAAAAGAATTGAAGATGAAATTGTTGGATAAAGAGGTGAAAGTGCTAGCCATATGTGGTCAGGGTGGGTGTGGAAAGACCACTCTTGCAATACGACTTTGTGAAGATTCCCTAATCAAAGGTAAATGTTGCTCAACCTTCTTTTGTACTGCATTATTCAAACTTTTTGTGCTTTTGTGCTCTTTGCTTAGGTTCAGGTTTATTCCTTCCGCTGGCTAAGTGGCAATTCAGATCTGAAAACTGTTACTCTAATGGTTTTATAAATTTCATTGGTATTATTGTATGTTAATAATTATTTGAAAGGTTTATATGCATTTTCTTATTTTTATTCAGGTATATATGGGGAGAATATACATTTTCTGACAGTATCAAAAGTACCAAATAAGACGGCACTCAATCAGTTGAAAATAATCTGCAATGGAGTCAATTCAAAGCCAAAGTTAGTGATACTGGATGATGTTTGGTTAGACTCAGCAAAAATGATCGATGACTTTTCAAACAGTGTCTCAGAGTTGAAGCTTTTGGTCACATCTAGATTTGAACTTCCAAGGGTTCGCAATCGTTACTCGTTGAAAAGGCTTGATGTTGAAAATGCTGAGAAACTTTTTAAACATGCAGTGTCCTTCGAAAATGTTTCTGGTGACAGGCCAGCCAATGAACTCACGAAGAAGGTTTGTATTCTGATTTGCTCAACTTGATAGTTGTCTTGCAGAGTAGCAATACCCTTACGCATTATCTCACATGTTTATAACATTGAAGTAGAAGGTAGAAAAGACAGGGATATGGGTTACCGGTCCCTTTTAAATTTTAATAGCTGTCTTAGCGGGGATAGAAGTGCATACCAAATAATTCAGTAGTTAAACTTCAAACACACAAGTGTTACCTCAGGATTCCTTCAGAACATCGAATTTGTGTTTCCATTTACTTTTAAATCTATGAGTATATTCATGATTTCGCTCAGAAACTTAATGTGTGAATGCTGCTAAACTGTTTAATTACTGAATGCAGATATTGAAAATTTGTAATGGGTTGCCTTTAGCCCTGAGGGAGATTGGCCTGTCACTAAATGGACAACACTGGACAGTTTGGGAAACACAAGTGGCTGAAATGGTTAAAGGTGAAACATTTTTGGACTCTAAGGAAGTCGTACTTAACCGTCTGAGAACGAGCATTGATGACTTGGATTTAATTATGAGGGAGAGCTTTTTGGATCTCGGTGCATTTCCTGAAGATATGAGGATCCCAGCGGCTGCACTTGTCGACATATCAGTGGAGCTCTACAAGGAAGATAAAAAAGGCACATATGCCTTACGAAATCTTTTTCAGCTCCACATGCGACACCTTGTTGATATGCTAGTTACAAGGTATGTTTCCAAGTGACGAACTCTAGTTTGGTGTCATAGTTGAAATTTGTGTAAGCTTTGACAAGCTATTTTAATCAAAGCGTGTCTTGAAGTAAATCATTGATCCGACATTTTTTTATTGAACAGGGAAGACACAAGCAAAGTGGATGGCTATTGTAATGAACACTTTGTTACTCAGCCTAACCTCCTAAGACAACTGGCTATCTTTGAGACCAACAAAGCTCCAGTTGAAGAGAGAACAAGGCTATTCATTTACATAGCAGGGAATGCTGTTCCAGTGACCTTTAAAACATTTGAAAAAAAACCTGCTTCTGCTCGCCTTGTATCCATCACAACAGGTAAAAATATCTTCCAAACTGAAGTCAAAATCAAGTCTGGATTCTGTTCCAAACTTATCTTCGTGATTTTTTACTATTATGTATACTCGAAATATTAAAAGAGTAATAAATGAAGAAACATTGCACTATCGATTGAGTAGAAGTATAAGGATCTGATAATCAATTTTAAAAGATTTTAAGGTGGAACAGGACAAATTTTACATTTTGTGTGAGAATAACTTGATTGATGTCCGAAGTTCAATGACTCGGATGCTAAAACCAGAGGGCTTCTATTAAGTATGTATGCATATCAACAGTGTATTTCCACTAGCTGTCATTTGCTAACTATTTTTGGATGCTATGGGCAGATGCTATGTTCACATCAAAGTGGATCGACATGCAACTGCCTAGGGCTGAGGTCTTGATACTAAACATGACATCAAAGTGTTATTGGTTGCCGGAGTGGGGAATGAGTAATTTGAAGGTGTTGATCATTACCAACAATGATCCCACTCCAACTGAGTTGAAAAATCTACATATACTGGATACTTTCCCCGGTTTGAAGAGAATTCGTTTTGAGCGCATATCATTCGCTTCTCTTGGTCACAGTTACAATGGCATGCATTTCCAGAATTTGACAAAGGTTTCATTCGTTATGTGTAACATTCAACAAGCCATGAAGAATTGCAGCGTGCGGCTCTCAGAAATGCTGCCTGTGCTTGAAGAAATTGACATCAACTACTGTGATAACTTATCAGTTTTGCCACCTGGACTCTGTGATCTCCCTTTTCTTAAGAGGCTAAGTCTTACCAACTGTTCCAATTTATCAGCATTGCCAGAAGAAATATCCTATCTTTCCAACCTCGAAACATTGAGACTTCATTCATGCACAAAGCTCCTAAAACTGCCCAATTCAATCAAGCATCTCCAGAAGCTGAAACTAATCGACATATCAGACTGCTGCAGCTTGAATCAATTACCTGAAGACATTGGTCACTTAACACTTCTGGAAACACTCATCATGAACGGGTGCTCAGATTTCCTAAACTTGCCGAACTCTGTTACATCTCTAGCAAAACTCAGCTCTGTGTACTGTGACGATGGAGTGGCTTATCTGTGGAAACATCTGAAGAATCCACCGAAGAATCTTAAAGTGATGATGCTAAAGAGAGACAATAATTTAAACTGGCTTCACAATAGTTCTTGCTGGGAGTGAAACATGGTTAAAATGCGAGAGGAAATCGGTTCAGGGGTATTTTGGTAAATATCTAAATCAAGGGATTTCCCTTTGTATCAGCTATATAACACTTTTAAAATGACAGATCAGTCACAGTCCGTGTCCGGTTAAGTGTGATGTTTGTGTCAATTAAGCAAATTGTAGTTTAATGCATGATTAGTGAGTAATGACGGAAGACGACGACTTTCGCTTAACGCGGAAGCTTCACGGAAGACGCAATGGAGCTTAGGGTCTTTAACTTCAATCGCAATTCAAGCTCACCGACTTCAATGTTCAACTCTCTCTTTACTTAAGTCACTCATGCGTCAGTCAAAGTCATCCTTCAATCCTGCGATTTTGTGGACTCTAAATCTTCTCTGATTTTGTGATAGCTTTGATCTGGTAGGTGAGGATTCTTGGTTTCTGTGCTGATTGGATATTTCTGAAGCTGATTTTGGTTGTGTTGTTAATTTTGATGTAAATTTGATTTAGGTTATTTAGATGCCTGAGGTTGTGATTTGTGGCTGATTAGGTTTTTTTAATTTTGTATAGCTTGTGTTGATAAGAGGTGGTTGAAGGTAGGCTGTTTATATTATTACCATAAATGGCTTTGGCATTGGTTGGAGGAGCTTTGCTTGGAGCAGCTGCGGGGGAGCTACTGAAAGCGATTATTTCATTTAAGAAGAGAGCAGGTGCTTTCAAATCACGCTTTGAACATCTCCAATCCAGTCTTGAAACTTTGGTTCCGAAATTAGTCGGGATTGAAGAGTTGTATAAGAAGCGTGGTCAGGAACATGAGATTGCGGAGTTTGTTAGAATATTGACCAAAGGAACGGTTCTTGTCAAAAAGTGTACGAAAGTTCATAGTTTGAATATTTACTTAAAGCCAAAGTTCTCCAAGGAACTACAGAAATTGGATCATTCGATTGTCCGCTTTTGTAGTGTTGAACTACCGTTACAGACGAACAGGACTGTGATGGAAATCTCAATTGCTACTGAGCAGTTAAGTAGAAAGTTTGACACCTTTTTAAGTCATGGAAGGAGTAGTGCGAATGAAAATGGTCTTGGGTTGCCTCTATCTCTTGCCCCACCAAGGCCACCGTCTACAATAGGATTGGATGTGCCCTTAAGAGAATTGAAGATAAAATTGAAGGAGAGCGAATCAGTTCTTGTTTTATGCGGTCCTGGTTGGTGCGGAAAGACTACTCTTGCTAAAGTACTATGCCATGACCCAGAAATTCAAGGTAATCTGTTTAGACCTGACTTTAACTTTAATGGTGAATATGCTAATGCTCTAAAACACGGTCTGCAAATTTATCCAAGTACCTTTGTGTATTTCCATTGCTTCCTACATAATTTTTCAGAAGCAAATTTGTGGTTTCGAAACTGAAAAATCAATTTTTTGGTGAAACATTGTAATCTAGGTTGAGAAATGTATTTGCGTGAAGGACTTTGAGCTTAATACGTATGCCCTTTTTATTATTCAGAAACATTTGGCGGCAATATTTTCTTTCTCACCCTTTCAAAAGTACCCAATGAGTCAGCACTCGACTACTTAAAGCTGACGCACATGGATGTCAATTCCTCAAAACTGCTAGTGCTGGATGATGTGTGGCCAGGGTCAGAACATCTCATTGAGAGATTCTCATATGAAGTACCAGGCTTGAAGATTTTGGTGACATCTAGATTTGAATTTCGGAGATATCGGTCTCTATATAAGTTAAAATTATTGAGTCCTGAAGATGCCACAAAACTTTTTTGTGATTCCGCATTTCATCCAAATGACTCTAGGCCTGATGCAGAACTTCTCCACAAGGTTTGTAGTCTGATATTCGTTCTTCATATGTAATGTACAATGTGTAATGATATTTGTTTTTAAATGAATTGCAGATTATAAAAAGTTGTTGCGGATTTCCGATTGCACTCACAATGGTTGGCAAATCACTAAATGGTCAGCCATGGGTTTTATGGGAGGAAAGGGCACGGAAAATGTCTAAAGTTTATAGCATTTTTACTCTGGAGATTTCTTACTCAGGCTGTTAAAACTGAGCATTGATGACTTGTCATTTTTCAAAGGGAGAGCTTTCTGAATCTCGCATCATTTCCGGAAGATGTGAATATATCCTGTTGGGACGTAGTTGATATGTCAGTTGAATTGTGCAAACAATGCCGTGCAGTTGGCATGTCAACAGAGGACGATACTGATGTTCCAATGGTATTACGGATAAGCATTGCCATCATTAATTAGAATTGCTATCGGTTCAGTTTACACTTTAATTTTAGTTCATTTGTGTAGTATATATATGCATCTAAACAATCAAAAACATACAACAATTTCTTCTCCAAAATCATTTGTTTGTCTTCTCATCATGGTATCAGTATCAGAATACGATCCAAAATAAAACTCCATTTTCTGTCACGATGGCTGCTGCCAATGACGTCTCGATAAGCCATTATTCTCCTTTTTATCTTCATCCTTTTAATCACCCATGCCTTTTTATTTGTCCGGTGACTCTCAAAGGAGATAATTTTGATGAATGGAGTCTTGCTTTTCGGAACTCAATTTCAGCGGAACCTAAAATTGGTTTTCTGTGTAAAACATAAAGAAGAAACTTTCTGTAGATAGAAAAACAAGGAAAACTTGTACAGATAAATAGATTGAGGAAACAAATAACTCAATCATTGGTGGAGGAAAATATAATCACTCAACAGTCTATTTTTCTTTTCTTTTATCCTTTTAAAAGGGATTTTCGGAATTCACTCCTACTCCATGACTCGAACCCGAGACTTATTGGCACAGGTAACCACTAGGCCAATCCCACTTGTCACTCAACACTCTATTACATGTATATCAGTCATGTTTATATAATATGTACATGACTAAATATAATGTATGCTAAAAATAAAATAATTAATACTATTCTAATTAAATGTGTAATTTAATATAAATAATAAATTCTAACTTATCCTAATATTCTAAAATTCTGGACGGCACAACTGCGAAACCTCTCGCCACCGCTAGTAACCATCCTACTCTAGAAGATTGGTGTGTGGTTAACTCCATGCTAGTTGGATGGGTAGTTCAATCCATCAATCCATCTCTTCGGTCGTCAATAACCTATTTTTCGGAGGTCAAGCAATTGTGGGATGACCTTAATCTCCGGTTTAACATCGGAAACGATCCGCGTAAGCTTCAACTCCGTGCCCAGATCGCTGGCTGTCGTCAATCTGGTCATAGCGTCTCCACCTATTACAACATTCTCAAGAAATTATGGGAAGAGCTTGACGGGTATGTGCCGGTTCATAATTGTGCCTGCGGTCTTTGTAAATGCGAGCTTAATTCTATTCGTACATCTGAACATGAGGAAGAACACGTTCATCAATTTTTGATTGGTCTCGATGACATGATGTTCGGGTCTCTCCGGTCAAATTTGCTAGCACAGGATCCTATCCCGCCATTAGACCGGGTATATGCTCTTGTTGTGCAAGAAGAAATGCTTCACTACGTCCTCACTGATCGTGAGCGTGCTGCTGACCTAGGTACAGCTTTTGTTGTACGTCATAAACCATCTTCAACGACTCTAACTGCTTCAAATAACGCTCTATCTCTTCCGGATAAAAGTGGTGTACTTTGTACTCATCGTGGGCGTTCTGGTCATAACAAAAGCACATGTTACAAGCTTAAAGGCTATCCTGACTGGCTCAAGGAGCATATTGCAGCGCGCGAAAAGGGTCGAAATACTCGTTCTCGTGATCGTACTGGATCAGCAAACGCTGCACAGAATATCGCCTCGGCTTCTAGTGCTGCTCCACTTGTTACTACAAATGACAGGGCTGCCTTTGGACCTGCTTTGAACAATGATCAATGGGCTCCGTGATGAATATGTTTAATTTCATGCAAGTTAATTCTTCTAATTCGGGTATGTCTCGTACATGGATTCTTGATACAGGTGCATCATTTCATATGACGGAGGATTGTTCTCTTCTCACTAATCTCACCTCTATCAAGTCTGTCATTACCATCCGGCTACCCGATGGCAGTTTGTCTACTGCTCACCAACAAGGTCGTCTTTGCCTTGGGCCAATGAGCCTTGATCATGTTTTATACGTCCCTAGATTGGACGTTCATTTGTTGTCTCTTGCACAACTGACTTGTGATATGCAATTACTTGTTCTTCTTACTCCCATCATTGTTGTTCTACAGGAAATCAGTACGAGGACAGTGATTAGCATGGGTAAGATGCATGACGGAGTTTATTGGTTCCAAAAGTTTGCTCCCGTGGTTCATGCGTCAGCTGTTTCAACTGCTTCTATTGACTCCGCTCTTCTCTGGCATCGTCGTCTTGGCCATCCATCAGATTCATTTCTTACTTCCAGTTCAGCACTTCAGTTAGATAGACTTTCTGTACAGCATATTTCACCTTGTACGTATTGTTTTAAAGCTAAACAAACTCGCTCAACATTCCCAGAAAGTTCTAATAAAGATGCAACCTTATTTCAGTTAATTCATTGTAACGTATGGAGTCCTTATAGTACCCCGTCTCTTGATGGTGCTCGTTCATTTCTTACTATTGTGGACGATACTTATGTTTTGTTTGGGTATATTTCCTCCGTGACAAAGCTGAAGTTCCTACTCGATTTCGTCAATTTTGCTCTATGATTCATACACAGTTTCAGATTCAGGTGGCTCGAGTTCGAGCTGATAATGAAACATAGTTTCATCCATTACGACCATAATTTTCCGATCAGGTGATTCTCTTTGAAAGTTCATGTGTTGCAACCCCCCAACAGAATGGTCGTGTGGAGCATAAGCATCATCATCTATTTTATGTTGCTCGTGCTCTTCATTTTCAAGCTGAGCTTCCAATTGCTTTTTGGGGCGAGTGTGTTTCCACTGCTGCGTTTTTAATTAACCGCACTCCGACACCTCTTACCGATAATCTCACTCCATACGAACTTTTATATCAACGTTCTCCCTGTTATTCACAACTTCGAGTTTTCGGTTGTCTCTGTTTTGCCTCACAAATGCCTCGACATCGTGACAAGTTCTCACCACATAGTCGGAAATGTATTTTCCTTGGTTATCCTACCGGAAAGTGGGCTTGGTTGTTATATGATCTTGAGAAGAAGTAACGTTTTTTAGTCGTGATGTAGTATTTTTTGAGACATTTTTTCCTTTTGGTTCAGAGACTTCCACATCTTCTTGAGAAGAGGGAACCTTCTATTGTTATTTATGATGATGAGGCATTAATAGTCGGGGGGAGTTCGGATAATCTTTCTCGTTCCTCAGATGGCACTATACCACCTTCTTCTTCAGAGCTGCTTTCTGAGTCGCCTCCTGCACTATTGAGGAAGTAACACGGCCGTCATCGGAAGCGCAGCTGACGGACGGCGACTAAGGCGGCGGTAGAGATGAAATTCAAAATCCTGAAAAGAATGATTTTGTAATAGGACTACAAAGTGTAAATAATGTAAATGTATAGGACCGATAGGCAAATACCTAGTATTTATGTACCAGAATGTAAATAGCAAAACTTGTAACTGAATTTGGATTTACAGCTAGCCTAAATGACTACTCAATGTTCATAACTAAGGTTAAGGAGTTCATTCACAGCAAATTCCAGATAAAAGATTTGGGTCATTTGCAATATTTCCTTGGACTTGAGGTTGCTAGATCAAGTTCAGGGTTATTCCTAAATCAGAGGAAATATGTTCTGGACCTGATTTCAGAGGCTGGTTTAACAGCTTGCAAGCCAGTTCCTATACCCATTGATCCTAGACACAAGTTCGCATTATCAGAAAGTCCTACGCTAGATGATCCTACACCATACAGACGTCTAGTTGGGCAGCTTATATACTTAACAGTAACACGGCCGAATATTGCCTATTCTGTTCATGTCTTAAATCAATTCATGACAGCACCAAAGGAAGATCACATTAAAGCAGCTCATCGAGTATTGAAGTACCTGAAAAATGCTCCAGCTCAGGGTTTGTACTACCCAGCTTCTCAACAGCTCAGTTTGAAAGCTTACTGTGACGCAGACTGGGGCTTTTGTCCAATCACCAGAAGAAGTGTCACTGGTTATGCTATTTCCCTTGGTGATTCTCTTATAACCTGGCGAACAAAGAAAGAATAGGTGGTTAGTCGTTCTTCGGCAGAGGCAGAATACAGATCCATGGCACATACCTGCTGTGAACTTGTCTGGCTCATCCGTCTTCTTTGTGATATGCAGGTCGAGCAGACAGGATCAATTCCACTCTTTTGTGATAACAAATCAGCTCTTCATATCGCCCGAAATCCGATCTTCCACGAGAGAACGAAGTATATTGAGCTCGATTGCCACGTTGTTCGGCAACACACTACTTCAGGATTGATTCAACCAACCTTCGTCTCTACATCTAACCAAGCGGTAGATCTATTCACAAAAGGGTTGCCGGCTGATTCACTCAAATATCTCTCTTCCAAGCTCAACGTGTCGAACTTTCTCCACATGCTGAGCTTGCGGGAGGTATTGAGGAAGTAACACGGCCGTCATCGGAAGCGCAGCTGACGGGCGGCGACCAAGGCGGCGGTAGAGATGAAATTCAAAATCCTAAAAAGAATGATTTTGTAATAGGGCTACAAAGTGTAAATAATGTAAATGTATAGGACCGATAGGCAAATACCTAGTATTTATGTATCAGAATGTAAATAGCAAAACTTGTAACTGAATCAGTTAAAAAAACAGATTCCTTTCATTTTGATCAATACAACGAAAATTTTACACCTACATCTCCGATCAAGATCCGGCGTCAGTTCGGCAGATTCCGGCCACCCGATCTTGCATCTTCACATGCACAAAATTAGTCCGTTGATATACGTCGTGGTGCTCGACTGCGATGTGCACCCTCCCATTTTCTGATTATGTTTGCAATACAGTTTGCCAAACAAATCCCCATGCTTCTTCAATTACTCACTTGTTAGCATCACCATCCTCGGGTACAATCTATCCTATTGATGCTTATTTTGGATGTGCTAACTTCTCTACATCACACACTCATTTCTTAGCAGCTGTTACGATTCATTCTGAGCCTTCATCATACAAAGATGCTGTTCTTCATGAAAATTGGCGTGCAGCTATGACGTCAGAACTTGATGCTTTGGCTCGTAATGGCACTTGGACTTTTTCGATCCTTCCTCCCGGTAAGAAGTTAATTGGCTGTAAATGGGTATACAAGATTAAATATAAGTCGGATGGTACAATTGAACGTCATAAGGCAAGACTCGTTGTTCTCGATAACAGACAAGTTGAGGGTGTTGATTTTAGGAAAACATTTGCGCTAGTTGCCAAGATGACATATGTGCGTGTTTTTCTTTCTATTGCAGCTATTCGTAATTGGGAGTTGCACCAGATGGATGTACACAATGCCTTCTTACATGGTGATATTGATGAGGAGGTATATATGCAGCCCCCTCTCGGTCTTGCTAATGTTCCAGCGGGTCATGTTTGTCGTCTTCAAAAATCATTGTACGGACTAAAGCAAGCTCCTCGAAATTGGTTTGCTAAACTTTCTCAGGGTCTTCGCGTTTTTGGTTTCCATCAAAGTCGAGCTGACGACTCATTATTCTCCTACTCACAAGGGTTGATCACTTTACAAGTGCTTGTCTATGTTGATGATCTAATTATAACCGGAAATGATTCAGCTGCAATCTCCCGTTTTAAGCAGTATCTTAGCAGTTGTTTTCATATGAAGGATTTGGGTGTTCTCAAGTATTTCTTGTCCTGATACTAAACATGAGATCAAAGTGATAAAGGTCATACTAACTCAATGTCATCTTCAAAGCCTTGGTTTTTCATAGAGGTCTTAGTTTGATAACATAATACCAAAATCAAAAATTTCAAGACAAACATCTTGAAAATATGTAAGCTCTACTCATGTGATGAAAGTACCTGAGTTCTACGCTTCAGGAGGTGGGAGCAGGTCGATATCCCTCCAAACAAAACGAAACAAAGCAGACTCACAATGCAGTAACTGACCTTCATGACTTGCCCTTATATAAGAAAACACGCAAAACAATATTAACAGCTTCCTGCTCTTTCCAGAGTGGACTGAGAGTCAGACTCTCACAAGCATTGCCAAATAAAAGTTCTTTTGCGGCGCACTTCAAGCACCAAGTCAACCAATCACATTTCAGCTTCTCCACACTCCTCCCTTCCATTTCACTAATCAACTAAATTATACTAATCAATTAATTTAATGAATAAAACCCTAGTTGCTCAATTGAGATCTGGAAGCTAAATCGACGGAGCTGAAGACGGATCAACAACCACTTACAGATACAAAACTGAATTCATACGTGACAATATAACAATTAAAAAATCCACTAACAGATCGAAACTGGAAACCGAGCGGAAAGAGAGACACAGAGACTTAGGGTTTCGTTTCCGCGAAGCGAGGCTTTTGGGGCTTTTGCTCAACTGAGATTCTGAAAACTAGTCACGATTTTTGGGAATGCAAATGGAGCCGACTTCGGAGCGATTGACGGATCGAGTAGATTGAAATCTGCACATCGCCGGCGCCGGTGATGTGGCGATAGTTTCGCGCCAAAAATGATATTTTTCACATTGGTCCTTCAAGTAGTTTGACTAACAAGATGGTTGTTGCTACTTGCTAGTTAGTTACTCCATCGAGGTCAACTAGTTGACTTAGAGAAGACGACGATGCAGATGCGACGAAACCGCTCCGAAGCATTTCACTCTGCTCGCGCACGTTGATCGAATCAAACCACTGCGAAGAATATGAAGTTGATTTGTGTTTGGTTAGTTCTCTGTATGAATTATATAATGAGTATTTAGGGTTTGTTTGAATGTTTTTGATCTGCTGTAATTGTTGGGAATGATAATTGTTGATGTTATGAGTAAAATGATCGGCGTTAGTTTTGTTTTTTTGCTTTAGAAATTAGGTTATACATATGGCGGGATTAGTTGAAGGGGCTTTGGTGGGATGTGCTGTTGTAAAGTTGCTCACTGTGATTATTGATGAAGCAAACATTGTTGTAGAGCTCAAAACACATTTGGAAAGTATTAAGTCGTTGGTCTTGTCGTTGAGACCTGAGATTGAGCGAAGGGAGAAAATTTTGGAGAGTTGTGGTCGTGGTGAGGAGAACAGGAA
>QZGG01003167.1:0-26882 GCA_006409495.1 Sedum album
CAATAAAAGGATCCATCTAATAAGTCTCGGTTTTGCGTCCTTTTTGTTCATCAAGTATTTGAGTGCTGCGTGATCCGAGTAAACAATGGTCTTTGATCCGACGAGGTATTGTCTGAATTTTTCGAATGCGTAAACTACCGCTAACATCTCCTTCTCGGTTGTGGTGTAGTTTTCTTGAGTTGCATCGAGTGCCTTGCTCGTGTATTGAATGACATGAAGACGTTTATCAACTCTCTGTCCGAGGCATGCTCCAATCGCTCCGTCGCTTGCATCGCACATTAGTTCGAACGGTAAATCCCAGTTTGGTGCTCGAACGATCGGGGCGGTTGTGAGTAACTTCTTTAACGTCTCGAACGCTTCATGACATTTATCATCGAACACAAACTTAACATCGTTAGCGAGAAGGTTTGTGAGTGGTTTTGCTATCTTCGAGAAGTCTTTGATAAATCTTCTGTAGAATCCGGCGTGTCCGAGAAAGCTTCTAATACCTCGTACATCCTTAGGCGGTGGTAGCTTCTCGATCACCTCGATCTTGGCTTTGTCGACTTCTATTCCTCGTTTTGAAACTAAGTGTCCGAGCACTATTCCTTCTTGAACCATAAAATGACATTTCTCCCAGTTTAGAACTAGGTCCATCTCAATGCATCGGGCTAGAACTTTGGATAGATTCGATAAACAATCGTCAAACGAGTCCCCGTAAACTGAAAAATCATCCATAAAAACTTCCATAGTCTTCTCGAGGTACTCGGAGAAAATGGACATCATACACCGTTGAAAAGTTCCCGGAGCGTTGCATAGCCCGAAAGGCATTCTTCTATACGCGAACGTTCCATATGGACATGTGAACGTGTGAACGTGGTCTTCTCTTGATCCTCGGGGTGGATAGGTATTTGGAAAAATCCACTATACCCGTCGAGGAAACAAAAGTACTCGTGCCCGGAAAGTCTCTCCAACATTTGATCCACGAATGGAATAGGGAAATGGTCTTTTTTAGTTGCTTTATTAAGTTTTCTATAATCGACGCACATCCTATATCCGGTTACGGTTCTAGTGGGGATTAATTCATCATTTTCGTTTTTAACTACGGTTAATCCTCCTTTCTTTGGAACGACGTGGATTGGGCTAACCCAATCTGAATGGGGGATCGAGTATATGATTCCTGCATCTCTAAGTTTTGTTATTTCTTTCAGAACAACTTCACCTAATTTGGGATTTAGTCTCCTAAGAAACTCCCTAGATGGTTTTGCGTCATCGCATAAACGAATCCTATGCATGCATACGTCGGGACTAATTCCTTTTAAATCATCTATAGAGTGTCCTATAGCATCTTTATGTGTACGTAAAACATGCATGAGTTTCATAGTTTCATCTTGATTTAGCAAAGCACTTATGATCACCGGCGAAAATTTTTCTGAAACTAAAAATTCGTACCTTAGATTTGGTGGAAGAGGTTTCAATTCCTGACCAAATTCATTACCTTTGCTCGAGTTGCTTGATTGAATAATTACATGTAAGTTCCTGCTCGGTCAACTTCTGCTCAATCAAATTCTGCTCGACCGAAAATGACTCGGTCGAGTACTCGGTTTCATCCATGAGATTCAACATATTTTCATCTGTCTTTCCTTCACTTTCAATAATGTTAGCGCGGAAATATTAACTATATCATTACTTGAAATATTAGCATCAAACAAATCACAATCCAAAGAACAAGTAGGTGCTTTCATCATTTTAGAAAGATAAAATTTTACCTTGTCCTCACCTAGGTCCAACTCGATTGAACCATCGCCACAATTTATCAATGCCTTGACTGTGTTTAAAAATGGTCTTCCCATAATAACAGGAATTTCGGCATGGGGGTTATCATCCATTTCTAACACATAAAAATCCACAGGAACATAGAATTCTCCAATTTTAACAGGCATATCTTCTAACACACCAATTGGTACTCGTTTAGACCTATCAGCTAGTCTAAGAATTAAAGTGGTGCTAGAAAGTTCTCCTATTCCTAATTTTTCATATAAGATAAATGGCATTATGGAAACTCCTGCTCCTAGATCACATAAGGCATCATCTATATCTATATCTCCTACGACGATCGGTATAGTGAATGAACCATAATCTTTTTGTTTCTTAGGCATCTTACGTTGTATTACGGCACTAGAATTAGGTCCTAAGGCAACATGGTCTACATCACATAATTCACGACGATGAGTTATAATATCTTTTAAAAATTTAGCATAGGTGGGCATTTGAGAAATTACCTCTGAAAATGGTAGAGTGATGCTAAGCTTTCCGAGAATTTCAGCAAACTTTTTGAATGCGGCTGTTTCTTTTACCTTCTTTTGTCTGTTTGGGAATGGAAGTGGTGGAACGTAAGGTGGTGGTGCTACGTAAGGTGGCTCACTTTCCTTGTCCGTGGCTTCCTCTTCCTGCTCGGGCTGCTGAGTGTTACTCGGTTCATCTTGCTCGGCTGAATTTGTTGGTGCTTTCTTTGGTCTTGGTCCTTCAAGCTCCTTACCACTCTTCAAAGTGATAGCGCTTAAGTCGGCTGAGTTTATTTCGGGTTGAGAAGGAAGTTTTCCGGGATTCCTTGAATGTGTTGAAGCGAGTTGCGCAAATTGTGTCTCAAGCATCTTCTGTTCGGCTTTCCCTTGTCGGAGTTCCTCAAAGATATTCTGAATGTCTTTGCTCTGTTGTGCTTGAGTAGCTATCATTGAGTCATTAGTTGCGCTAAGGTAGGTTCCTCGGATTTCTTGTCTTCCTTCCTTTGTGTTGTGCTCGGGCCATAGTTCTGACTCGAGGCTTGGTTGCTCGGGTAGTCTCCTCTAGCTTGGTCTCGTGAAAAGTATTGAGACTTACCTGGGTTTTGGTTATTGTACCCTTGAGTAGGGTATGGTGGTTTCAAATCGGAGTAGAATCTAGTCTGCCTTTGTTGAGGGGGTACGTAGGATCCTTGTCCTCGAGCTATGTAGCTAACGTCTTCTCCTCCTTTAGGTCCGTAAGCTTCTTCAGTGTGCTTGCTAACCTCGTAGACGTTTGATTGTGTTTCTTCTTATCTAAGTTAAGGTTAGAAAGGGTTTGCACTAAAGAGTTAACGGTTTTTGAAAGATTATTAAAGTCGGCTTTCGTGACTGAATTCGTACTCGGCTCAAGTTCCTCCTTCTTTAGATGGTTTCGATCTCCACCCCATTGGTGGCTGTTCCATGCGAGTTTCTCTATAACCTTGAATCCTTCGCTCGCGGGTAGTCCCATGATGCTTCCTCCGCTTCCTTGATCCATACGTAATCGACTGTTTTCGTCCATTCCATCGTAGAACATCGACAACAATTCCCATTTGTTATATCCATGATGAGGACATTCGCGTTGAAGTCCTTTGAATCGTTCGTACGCTTCGTGAAAAGATTCATTGTTGCCTTGCACAAATTTGTTAATTCTATCCCTAATACGTTTTACCTTTGCAGGGGGAAAGTATTGGTTTACGAAAGCTTGAGCTAAGGCATCCCATGTCTTGAATGTGTTTGGCTCGTGTCCTTGAAGCCAATCTTTCGCTCCATCGGTTAAAGAAAATGGAAATAGTTTCATGTAAACTATTTCTCGAGGTACTCCTGCAAATTTATACGTACGGCATAATTCAGTAAAATTATTGAGATGAACGTGAGGGTTACCGTATCCGTCGAATGATTCACTCTTGATCATTTGGATGAGTCCTCCTCGAAGTTCAAAATCGTATCCTTCTTCATGTGGAATGTGAATTGGAGAATCATAACTTCCAATGGTTGGAGTTATGTAATACTCGGCTGGTTGCTCGACCTCTGCCCCTGCTCGAGCTGCTCCTTGCGGTCGAGTAAGATTTTCCATATCTGGTCGAGTAAGATTTTCCATATCTGATCGGTCGAGTAAGCTGCTTTGATCTCGGTTTCTTCGGTATTGTCAAAGGAAAATTCCACGAAGTTGAGGTTAAAGGTCTAGAAGATCTCGAAGAGCTAGAACTTGAATTTGTTACGTCCACTTGCACCTTTTTCTTCGCTTTAGAGTTTGATTGCATTCACCTACAAAAAGATGAATTTTAGTAATAGCTAGAAAAGATAAGCAAATGAAAGTTTTTATTATTACTACTACTATTTTTTTGTATTTTTATATTTATTATATTTACGATTTCGAGTAACTCGAAATCTAGAACTAAAAATTAAACTAGTTAAAGATTTTAAAAACTAAAAACTAAACACCGTTCCCCGGCAACGGCGCCATTTTGACGTGTGCATATATAGTGAATAAACATTCCACACGCAACTCAAAAGAATTTATAGAACTAGGGGTGACCTAGTGTCGAACCCAAGGGAACAGTGGAATCAAGTTATATTTCAAACTCGATTACTAGATTTTTAGTACTTAACACTAGTTTTCAATTTAGTTCTAAAGTGCTTTATTTTATTTCAAAGGTAATATTATTATTCAAAAGGCAATCTCAAGGCAATATTTAAAGAAAAGATTTGTTATCAAATATTAAAAACTATGACAAGGATGAGAATCCTCTACTAATACTTATGGTTTCACTCAAACAAGATATATAAATACTCACTCTCGAATGTTGCATTTATATTATAGTTATGAATTTCCTTCTTGATGACAATTTAATCTAGAATGCATAGTTATATGATAATATAAATCCTCACTCTCGAATGTTGGATTTATACTATAGAATTTAGACTGAGTAGCATTAGCATACGAATCCTCACTCTCGAATGTTGGATTCGCACGTAAACATCTACTCAACTAGCTATTCCTCACTCTCGAATGTTGGAATTTCACTAGTCTTGTCTAAATACGCTTATTAATACATTCATGCACCAAATATACTCGCTGCTCTCGCTTTGCTAATATACTCGATCTAATGGTTGTATTGATTCCTAAATAATCTAAGTTCACCTCTCGGTCCCTCCCTAGATATACTACTCCGACCTACACTTCTAGATGTTTTGTCAGGACATATTTTATGAAGATTAAGCTCGGGTATGATTCAACACACGCAATTATCATACAAGAATTGATTCATATAAATTAAATAATCATGTTCTAGTTATTCATAAGCATTAGAGATTCATCAAATCCTCATCATAAAGAAACTACTCACTCATCTCGAGTGATAATGCAAACATATTCAAACAATTGTAAAGTAAAACGATTGTAAATAAAACAAGAGTAAAGTTTAGAAATTCTCAGTGATTGATGATCCACGTCGAGCTCCAAAGCTGCTGCTATCTCTCGGTATCTCGAGTATAAAATCTGGTTGTATAATCTTCAATAATTCAATCGTATCTTGAGCTCTCTCGGCTCCTTCTTCTTCACTTGGTTTACTCGACTATGATCAATCACTTTATTATTTCAGCCCCCGTAGGTAGCTCGGGCAGCAGCAGCCAACCTTCTTTGAGTGTCTTGTGATGTTTATATATTGATCAATCAAAGGGCTCGAGTGACTTGAGAAGTCTAGCTTTAACTCCCTTCATAATTGGCCGAGTAAATGTAGAGTTAAGCTTATCTTCTTCCATTTAATCCTCGAGTGGAATGAAAGGTTTGGCTTATCTTCATGTATTAAATCTTGTATTGAATGGCTCGAGTTAATGAGATAATCCACACGAAGGGTCTTGGTCACGTGACAACTTGCTCGAACACCATATTTACTCGGTCGAGTAACTTGAGTCTTCGGTTGATTTAGCTCGAGTAAGGTACTTTAGTGCACTCGGTCTAAGAATTGCAGAAATGCTTCCAATTACGTCTGATTTAGGCCGAATTCACGTGCTTTTCCTCATATTTCCATTTATGCTCCTTCGTAAAGTGTAAACCGTGCTTTTGACCTGAAACATCAATCAAAGTATCAAAATTAATATATTTTACATTCAAATCATATGAAATAAGCATAAAAGCAGGGGCTTAAAATAGACATTTCTAACACTGATCAGCCATCAATACCTCTGAATGCTATTTCTGGCCAGAATGCTTATAGGACAATGCGTGTAACTGGAAGGGCAGGTAATGTTCCTATTCACATCCTAATTGATTCTGGTAGTACTCATAATTTCCTGGATGAAACTGTGGCTAAGAAATTGGGGTGCAAAATAACTAATACCTATCCCTTGGAAATATCGGTTGCTAATGGGGATAAATTGATTACCACTAAGACTTGTAAGGATTTTCAGTGTACCTTACATGGTGTTCTTTTCTCTTGTGATGTGATGGTGGTACCCTTGGGGAGCTGTGAAATGGTGCTAGGGATCCAGTGGCTGTCTTTGCTGGGACCTATCATTTGGGATTTCAACAAACTTCAGATGGAATTCATGTATAACGCTAAGAAAGTGGTAATCAGAGGTACTACTAAAGGCAACATTCAGTGGATGTTGGGTAAAGCTATGCATAGAGAATTAGTAAGGCAAATGGAAATTTTGGTGAGTTATTTGCTTTATCTGTGTTCAAATACCTAATACTGCTAATGATGAAACAATTGCTGTATTACCTGAGTGTATCAAGGATGTCCTGCGTGATTTCCCTGATATTTTTGCTGAACCTACTGAGCTTCCTCCTGAGCGGGAGCAGAACCATAGAATCCACTTGCTGCCTGATACAAAACCAGTAAATGTCAGACCTTATAGATACCCTGTGATACAAAAGGATGCTATTGAAAAGATCACTAGAGAAATGCTGGAGTCAGGTGTGGCAAGGGTTAAGTCATAGCCCTTTCTCGTCTCCTATTGTGATGGTAAAAAAGAAAGATGGTTCCTGGAGATTTTGTGTTGATTATAGGGAGCTCAACAAACATACAGTTAAAGATAAATTCCCCATTCTTATTATTGATGAGCTCCTAGATGAACTACATGGTTCATGTATATTTTCTAAGATTGATTTGAGGTTTGGCTACTGGCAAATTCGAATGCACCCTGAAGATATTGCTAAGACTGCTTTCAGGACACATGAAGGGCACTATGAGTTTGTGGTGATGCCCTTTGGCCTGACTAATGCCCCTTCTACTTTTCAGAGTCTAATGAACTCAATTTTCAGAGACTACTTGAGGCAGTTTATACTGGTATTCTTTGATGATATTATGATCTATAGTAAAGACTCTACCAGCCATGCTAACCATCTTAGAATTACACTACAGATACTCAGGCAACACAAGTTACTTGCCAAGTTGAGTAAATGTACCTTTGGAGCAGATTCGATTGACTATCTGGGACATGTTATTTCTTCCCATGGTGTTGCTACTGATCCCAAGAAAATCCAAGCTATGACGGAGTGGCCCAAACCTGCTAATGTGAAACAACTTAGAGGATTTCTGGGATTGACAGGATATTACAGGAAGTTCATTAAACACTATGGGATTATCAGTCGGCCACTTACTGACTTATTGAAGAAAAATGCTTTCATTTGGACGGATGACAGTGATATGGCATTTGAGAAGCTTAAAATGGCCATGTGTAATGCTCCAGTGTTGGCCTTGCCTGATTTCACCATTCCATTTGAAGTGGAGACTGATGCATGTGATTTGGGCATTGGTGCAGTCTTATCTCAGCGGAATCATCCCATTGCTTTTATTTGTAAAGGCATTTCTGAAAACCATAAGGGATTATCAACGTACGAGAAGGAATTACTGGCTCTCATCTTTGCTATTGAGAAATGGAAACCGTACCTGATTGGGAGACATTTTGTGGTAAAAACTGATCATTTCAGCTTGAAATACTTGTTGGATCAGCGTATCACTACACCTTTTCAGAGCAAGTGTCTTCCTAAGCTCTTTGGCCTCGATTTTGAAATCCTATATAAGCAAGGGAAAGACAATATAGTTGTTGATGCTCTTTCCAGGATCAAGGGAGTGGAACTTAATTCTATGCTTATTTCACAAGTGCGATCTGACCTTTTTGATAGAGTAAGAGCCAGCTGGTCCATCCCAGATTTTCTGCCTGTTGTTGAATTGGCTAAGCAAGTACCTGCAAGTTCAAAAAAAGTAACATGGTCAAATGATTGTTTACTAAAGAAGAACAGGCTAGTGGTTGGTCCAGACCTTTCCTTGAGAGCTGATATTTGTAACCTTATGCATGATTCTTCTTCTGGGGGTCATTCCGGTTTCCATGCTACTTACAAGCGGATTTCTCAATTGTTTTACTGGAAACATATGAAGAAACATATCAGGGAATATATCAGATCATGCACAGTTTGTCAGCGAAATAAATCTATCCATCGTGCTCCTGCTGGCCTATTGCAACTTCTCCCTATTCCTGATGCTATTTGGACTAACATTTCCATGGATTTCATTGAAGGGTTGCCTAAATCAAAAGGGAAGGACTCTATCTTGGTTGTGGTAGATAGACTCAGCAAGTATGCTCACTTTCTTACTCTATCTCACCCTTATACAGCTTCTGATGTGGCTCAAATCTATTTTGACAACATATTCAAGCTCCATGGCAATCCTAAATCTATAGTGAGTGATAGGGACAAAATCTTTTTGAGTCATTTTTGGCAAGACCTATTCAAACTACAAAAGGTGGATCTGCTAATGTCCACTGCCTATCATCCACAAACTGATGGTCAAACTGGAGTTGTTAACAAGTGCTTAGAGACTTACTTGAGATGTATGACTGGGGAAACTCCAAGGGACTGGGCAGCTTGGTTGCCTTTGGCAGAATGGTGGTACAATACTAACTTCCATTCCTCTATTGGTACTACTCCATTCGAGGTGATGTATGGGCAGCCCCCTACCCTTCACCTTCCTTATGTGAATGGTGACAGTCCAGTCGCTCAGGTGGATAGATCCCTGCGTGCAAGAGAGGAGTGTATCAAAATGCTGAAATTTCATCTGAAAAGAGCTCAAGACAGAATGAAGTCTCAATGTGACAAGCACAAAACTGATATGCAATTCAATGTGGGTGATCTAGTCTATGTGAAGCTTCAACCTTATAGGCAACAATCAGTGGTTCTACGCAATTGTCCAAAACTTGCTGCAAAATATGTTGGTCTTTTCCAAATTATCAGCAAAATTGGAACGGTTGCTTATAAATTGAGCTTACCTGCTCAATCGAAGATTCACCCTGTGTTCCATATATCGCAATTGAAAAGGCATCATGGTCAGGCTCCTATCTCGAGCTCATTGCCGGCCATCGATGCCAATTTACAGTTAAGCGCTGAGCCTGTTAAAATCTTAGATCGAAAGCTTGCCAAGAAAGGGAATTCTGCTGCTCTTTATTTTCTTGTGCAGTGGTCCGATATGACGCTACATGGGAGTGGTCCGAAGACTTCCAACGCCGTTTTCCCAGCTTTCCAATCGACCCAGGTGATGGCGAGTGCAACGGAGTTGAGCTTGAGGTCAAGCTCAATCTCAAGAGGGGTGGAGTGCAACGGAGCTGAGCTTGGGGTCAAGCTCAATCTCAAGAGGGGTGGAGTGCAACGGAGCTGAGCTTGAGCAAAGGAGGCGCTGAATGGATCCAGATCTGGAAAGGGAAACAAGGAGCAATTTGCAATTTACTGAAAATTGAATTGTATAAATAGGATAATTGCTTTTCAATTTCGTTACCTGAACTCATAACAAACTTTTGTACTTTTTTCCAATTTCAATAAAATCCGTAATTCTGTCCGAGCTCTGCTCCTGCGCGATTCCGATCAACTGCACGCGTTCCTCCGTCGTCCGTCGCCGGCGATCTTGGACCGCTGCACCATCACCTCAAATTTGTTGCACAAATGGGTCAACACCAGTGGGTTACTGGTTAATCGGGGTCTCCGTACCCGGTCGCCATCTCTTTCTATCTGTTAACAGATGGATTTGGGAATGAAAGAGATTTGGGATGACGACGAAGAAGTCGATCCACGCGGCTTGAGCGTCGAGACCGGAGAGTTCAGATCCACCACATCCTTCGCGTCCGGCTTATCCATAACAACGACGTAATCAACCAGATTTGAGGCGTCGGAGAAGTCATCATCACCATAATCAACGGAGAAGCGGGGAAGGAGGAATCCAGCGTCGGAGAAGTCATCATCACCCTAACTCATCCTATTTCCACCTCCCACCTCCCACCTGAACCCTAAACCCATCTTTCTAACCCCTAATCTCACACTGAAATACGAAATCAAAATCCTACCAAAATGGGTTTTGGCAGCTCCTCTCAGTCGTCTTCAACTGCGTCTGTGTTTGGAGATTTCAAAAATGGGTTTTGTTTGTAGGTGGCAGGAGATTTGAAAGATTTCATAGGCTTACGCATATGCCCTTTACACACTACACACCCTAACTAGCAATTCAGATGAAACTAAACTAGATTTTTTCTGACAAGAACACGTGTCTAACTATTAGTCATGCTATCTAACAGATGAAGGGTGATTAAGGGGATCCACGGATCCATAGAATTGAAGGGTTCTAGGGGATATACTCTCAAGATGGAAGTCTCATGTTAGCTGATTAAGGCATACAATAGAAGTCTCATGTTAAATTCAGTTTTGTCCAAGCACAAGTAGGAAACCAGCATGCCAAAAAGATATATACTTTAGATTCTTTTTTACAACCACACAATGGGCAGCATGTTTGCATACAAATATTCCGCTTTCTTAAGTTTTCACCTGATGTCAAGGCTGAATAATATACACATCTTCCATCCAATTTTTTTGATCTTACTTGGATTTGGTAGAAGCCAAAAAGCTAATCAAAATAACTCCATCATTCGAGGATTCGACTGTTCAACATGATCTTCTATAGATCAGAATTGATTCAATGTGGGGGTTATTTTTAATTTCTATCTTTATGGGTGATTATAAGCAAAATGATTCCCTTACAGATGGTTATCAGCAAAAACCCTCTTTATTTTAATATGGTAACTGATTTCAGTTTCAATAAAACATACTTGTTTATAAAACTTGATTTGTGTTGGGCTGCAATAAAGGGACTTGTATCCCATGCTGCGTACAGCATGGTACAACCAATATTCAAAATTTGAACTTTAAAATTTCTATTTAAAACGACGTGGTTTGACTTCAAGTAATTTAAAACGACGTAGTTTTTCTAAAATCCTATTTCAAGATTAATGAACCCTTTACAAAACAACGCAGTTTTGATAGCTAATGTTTAAAACTCTACCGTTTTGAGTTTGGCTGCAAAGTGTTCTAGGCAGCATGTGATCCTAATCCGCAATAAAGGCTGGTCAATGTAAAAGTATGGGAAAAGTTTAAGGGCAACCATCAAATTTATGTAAGACCGTAGGACGTGATCTCAACCCGTTGATCTATAGTAATATAACGGATGAGATTTAAAGTGAAAAAAGTCTCTACTTCCAATCACCACGTATTTTTGCAAATTCAACCGCCAAATTTGTTAAAAACCAACTTTAATCTCAACTGTCATATTATCAAAATCAATGATTGAGATTAAGTTCTTCCGTCTCACAAAAATTAAACCTCTCTTGAACTTAACTCGTAAAAGAATACTATCCATGAGATTATCAAATGATATTATAAATATTAATAAAACTATAATATTTAATATCACAATTTGATTTGATTAATTTGACGGTTTAAATTAAATTACTTTTTAATTAAATTAGGAATTAAATTTGATAGTTTAAAATTTAAATATCATACATTTAATTATACATAATCACAAATGAAGTCATGTCTCGCTTTCTTATAAATATATATGATTAAGATCATGAGAGACGTTTTATATATGCCGCATTATAGGACAAATCCGAATCGTTGATTCTGATAAATATACGGTTGAGCTTAAAAACTAGTTAGGTGGTTGGAATTGTAAAAAACGGAGCGAATGAATTTGACGTTCATTTTACTTTAAATTTCAATTGTTAGATTATAGAGAAAATTAACATTTTGATTGCCAATTTACATTAGCAACATCTTAAGACGGGTATATATTAGGAGGAGATCAAAATACTCCTACTTTAATGAAAAATAGAGATAGGTTTACTCATATGGAGTATGGTTCTAGGTGGACAAATAAATATTTGTGAGATAGAATGACATCATTTCAACCGTTGATTTCTATTAATCCAACGGTTGATATTGAAAATCGTATTTCTCAACCGCCCTTGTTTTTTACAAATTCAACCACCTATTAAATCTCAACTGTTAAATAAATCAAAATCAACGATTGAGAGGAAGTCCTTATGTCTTACGAAATTTCACTATCTCTAGATCCGAACTCTACTCATATGAATCCATCTTTAATGAATGATAAACTATAATTTCTTTAATGTTGATATATTTCCAAAATTAAAATACTTTGACTTTATTATGTCACAATGAAAGCATAGAATTCCCTGATGTATACATTCAAATTAACTTTACAAAGTAAACTAAAAGCTTTTAAGTTTGAACAAAAACACGCAAAATAAAATTTTGAACAAATTCCTGAAACAAGCAAATACGGAAGCGCGAATCAATAGAGAATGACAGTTATCAACCCCGAACAATTCGGAAAAAAAACTAATTTATCAAAATCATGTGAACTAGGTAGGATTATGGATTATAACGAAGAGTTAAGTTTGAGAGAGATCTGCAGTTTTGTGAGAGGGAGGGACATAATCTCAACCGTTGATTTAATTATTCTAACAGAAAAGATTAACGTTAGTTTTTAATTAAATTGAGTGTTGGATTTGCAAAATAGAGGAATGGCTGAAAGTGACGGTTATTATATTAATCATTAGATTTATATAAAACGGACGAGATGATGTTGCTCCGTCTCACGTTAATTGATGGTCCTTCTCGATCCCATTCCTTATAATGAATATTAAAAAACAAATTACTGGTTTTATAAAACTATATTTGATTTGTTTATTATTATTACCATTGCTTACATTTTGAATCTATTTTCATATCTACACGTTTTAATTAAATACTTATAATTTTACTTAGATCCTTTCACATTCATTTATCTTGTTTGCATTAAAGGTTGTATTAATTAACTTATTTCATTTCTGAATTATATAAACAAGTAAGAAGATCACTAATCAAAATATTCAATTGAAATATGAATTTCATTACAGATTTAAAGTTTATTCTTACTTCATTATTGATATACTTCATATTTGATTGCTATGTTCACAAAAATAATTGTAATGAAAGTTTAATCAAAAGAGTTAACAAGAACACGGGGGTTGTGACAACGTATAAGGTAATATAATTTATATGCAATTTGTGCTTATGTCATTATGTTAAATTATTCTTCATTGTTTTTTTAACATTTTGATATATATATATATTTCAGAATAAATATGGTGATATTTTTGATTGTGTTAATTTATATCGACAACCGGCCTTAAATCACCCCCTTTTAATCAATCATACAATTCAGGTATTTTATGTATGATTATAGTGCTTCACAAAATTTGGATATATTACATGTTCTTCACCATATAAGTTTTATTAAATATTGTCATTGAAAATTATTCAGATCAAGCATCCTAAGTGGTTACCTAAGAATTTTCGATGTCCGCTAAAAAGTTTGAAAGTTTATAAAGACAGAAATTTCACTCAAAATTGTCCCAAAGGCACAATACCTATTATAAGATCTTATAAGCATGACTTGATGTTAATACTAAAACTGCCACTCTTATTCGACCGATGAGATACTCGTGAGGTGTGTATTAAATAAGATTTGTCTATTTTTTGTCAAAGGTTATGTTATAAATTTCAATTTTGGAATTAATGTAATTAATTTTTTAGTATGCATTCGTTGAAACAAGAAGAGGAGATCATCGTATATTTGGTGGTGCGGCTATATTTGATATTTGGAATCCTCGAGTATCCTTAACAGGAATATAGTCTTGCTCAAATTTCAATGGTATCTGGACAAGGAACCCCACAATATGCATATATCGGAGCGGGTTGGATGGTATTTACAATTTCTATGAAAATTGAAACACTTTAATTTTTTAGTCCCTAATTATTTCGTGATTAACATAAACACATCAGGTATCCCCGGATAAACCAATTGGCATGTTGTTCCGACAAGATTTTTTATAAGACATACGGTAATAAATTTGATTGAATTATCACCCAATATCCGTGACTTCTATACATTTGAATGTTGTTAATTCATGAGTCTCTATTTTGATGAAATGTTAAAACAGACTAGAGGATATTATCGAAGAAAAGGTTTTAACATAGTTACTGACGGATTCGTACAAACAAATGAACACATTGAAATTGGGGGAGTTTTGCCTGAAGATTGGATTATGGATATCACTATATCTCAAGTAAGTCAAAACAATATATACCACAATTAACTTTAATAAACACATCTATTACTTTTTCTTTATATAAAATGTATTATTTTAGGATGAATTAGGACATTGGTGGTTGGTTAAAGATTGCGTTACTGTTGGATATTGGCCTCGGCGAGTTGTTCCACAATTATCAAATGGTGCCGAACAAGCAGTTTTTGGTGGGGAAATATCTAATTTCAAAAATAATAAAAAGCATACTTCTACCGAAATGGGTAACGGTAAATTTGGAGATGAAGGAGAAGGCAAAGCGGCTTCAATAAATTTTATACGAAATATAAAATATGTAGGTGGTCCGCCTGTCAAAATAGATGATTATGAAATGAACATAAATAAGCCTAATTGTTATATATGCTATAGTAGAGAGATCACATCCTTACTGGCGGTTTCTCGCTATATTATGGAGGTCCTGGAAGAAATGTAAGATGGGACTGTAATTAGTAATAGAACAAGAATTATTTATATGTATTGAGTGATGGAACAAGAATTATTTATCTATATTGAATGATAGAACAAGAATTAATTATTTTAACTCTTATAAAATAAAATTTGGTTTAGACAATGAATTAGGTGTAGACACGTAAATAAGGGGCAGAATTAGGGGCAGGGGCAGGGCCAAGTACCCTGCTGGATTTTTGATCACGAAAAAAACGACGTCGTTTTGTGTTTTGGTAAAACGACGTCGTTTTGATAAGAAACAAGTTCTGACTTTAATGGAACGACATCGTTTGTTTCTTTACAAAACTCGTTTTTGTTAAGAAACAAAATTCAGCAGTTTAATAAAATGATGCCGTTTAGTTAATAACTAAAACAACGCCATTTCATTATAACTAAAAATAATCAAATTAAACGAAACTCCACACTTACCTAAGCGGAACGTGATTCCCAAATAAGATTTTTAGGTTTTGTTTTTTTGAAAGTGGGGAATAGTTTGTGGCATATGGTGGTGGAGTTTAAACGACGGTGGCGGATTGACGGTGGTTGATAACTACAATTACACATTGGACAACGCTACAACGGGATCCCCTCGTGGATCCCCTCTTACATCGTTGATTGCATTTTTTGGACCACCAGATTGCGCCACATATGTGCATTTGTCATGTGCACATCACGTGTGCATATGACAAATGCACACGTGCAAGTCACATGCTTCATTAATGCGTTCGAACAATCTGGTGCGTCCAAAAAATGCAATCAACGGGTGCAAGAGGGGATCCATGAGTCCACCAAATTGAGAGGATCCACATGATACTTTCCCCATATATATATAGGTTTGCTAAGGACCTTAATTATATTCTGAATTTTTTTGTATGAAGTTAATTTTATAATGAATGATTTTGAATAGAAAATTTGTATATGAATAAATTTGTTTTGCGTCGCAAGAGAACACGTGAATCAACGGATGAGTCCCCTTCGTCTACTGATGTTGTTACTGAAAATATTTCTCCTCCGTCTGCTGATGTTGTTGATGAAGCAAGAGGTCAAACGGAAGATTATAGAGATCTTGATATTGTTAGTAATCCCGGATTAAGAAAACCAATCAATGATTATGATTCTCAGGTGAGAGACACAGTTAAAGGGGCATATATTCTTCAAGGTCCTTGTCAACCGCATTCACATACTTTTCCAAAAACTTATTCGGGAAATACTTTGAGGTGCTTTAAAGTAAGTAGTTCAAGAAGTGAGAATGGTTAGAATACAGTATTTCTAAAGATGGGGCATTTTGTTTCTTGTGTTACCTTTTTAGAGGAGAAGAAAAAGGAAATGATGTGTTTGTGAAAAAAGAATTTCAGAATTGGAGAAAGGGTCCTGAAAAGTTTAGAGAACACGTTGGAGAAGTGGGTAGCGCTCATATAATGCCAAAACATTATTTTTTACTTTCAAGGATCAAAGACAAAGTATATTAAGAAAAGTATTATCAACGAGACAGGCTTTAAAAGATTCGTATCGCACACGGTTGACTCCAGTTGTTGATGTTGTAAGATTGTTACTTCAACAAGGATTGACTTTTCGGGGTCACGATGAAATGGAAAAATCCCTTAATAGAAGAAACTTTTTTGAAGTTCTTGATTGGTATTCTGCGAGAAATAATGATGTTGGAAAGGTGATGAATGAAAATGCGCCAGGTAATAATAAACTTACTTCTTCTTTGATTCAAAAGGATATTATAAAAGCATGTGGATCCGAGACTACGAAAGCAATCATTAGTGATATTGGGGATAAAGTCTTTTCACTACTAGTTGATGAAGCTCGTGATTATTCCATCAAAGAGCAAATGGCTATTATTTTAAGATATGTGAACAACCATGGAATCATTATGGAGTGCTTTATTGGACCTGTTTATGTTGTTGATAACACGTCAATATCTTTAAAAAATGGGATAGATGAAATTTTATCTAAGCATGGATGTCTCTATCTATGCTAAGAGGTCAAGGATATGATGGAGCTTCTATTATGCGAGGTGATCTTAATGGGTTAAAAACACTTATATTGAATGAAAATCCTTCGGCAAGATATATTCATTGTTTTGCTCATCAACTACAATTGGTTGTCGTGGCCGTTGCGCAAAGTAATCAATTTTTGTGTGATTTTTTTGGATATTTGTCTATGGTTGTTAATATGGTCGGTGCTTCATGCAAAAGAAAGGATGAATTTCGACAAGTGCAACATGAACGCTTGGTGGAGAAGCTAGCAAACTGTGAAATTTGTACAGGAAAAGGATTGAATCAAGAAGAAAGTTGGCTCGTCCTGGAGCTACACGTTGGGGTTCACATTTCACAACTATTATTCGTCTCCTTTCTTTATGACCATCAACAATCGAAGTTCTTAGCAACATATTTAGTGATACAACCGACTACAAATCTCGAGGACTTGCCTTTAGCGTGATTCAAAAAATTAAAACTTATTAATTTGTATTCATTGCTCACTTGATGAAATTAGTTTTGGGGTTGATAAATGTCTTGTCACAATTTTTGCAGAGAAGATCAAAATATTATAGAGGCCGTGAGTTTGATTCAAAATACCAAAAAAAGATTGTTAGAAATGAGGGAGAATGGTTGGAATGATCTTTTGGAAAGTGTCAACAATTTCTGTGTCAACAATAAAATTGGGGTTATGAATATGGAATATGCAGTTCAAAGTCGTCTTTGTTTGAGTCATGAGACGACAACTAATGAAAAATATTTTTGAATTGATATATTTTATCAGGTACTTGAATTATTTTTCATCTTTTTACTATATTTTACTTAAAGTTTGTGCTAATATTTGATATATAAATAGGTGATTGATCGAATCAACTAAGAGATGGAGCATCGGTATTGTGAGTCAAGCATACAATTGCTCACTTATATTGGATGTTTTGATCCGAAGAATTCTTTCTCCAATTTTAATGTATCAACGATAATTCAACTTGCGATTCTGTATCCTCAAGATTTCTCAAAATTTGATTTGATGGAGTTAGAAGAGGAATTAAAGGGATGGGTTTATGAGATGAGAGAAAATGAAACATTCTCTACACTACACGACATTGGAGATCTTCAAGAAAGATGGTTGAAGTAGGATACCACACTGCATTTCCCTTGGTATATTGTGTTATTGAGTTGATTTTAGTGTTACCAGTTGCAACAGCTACCGTGGAAAGAGCATTCTCGGCAATGAAGATTATTAAAACAGATTTACGAACAAAATCGGAGAAGAATTTCTTAATGATAGCTTGGTGTGCTATATTGAGAGAGATGTGTTTAAAAGTATTAGCAACGAAGCAATTATGCATGTAAAAACATGTGAGAGAAGATGAACTATGAAAACTAACTGAATAATATATATCTTAACATACGAGCTTTATTTTTGAACCTAAATAATTTATTTTCTTTAACTAGGTTATATGACTAAATATATACGATTATATTTTGCATCACCATTAAATAATATTGTTGGGGATTTGAACTTAATTACTCCGATGCTAATGGGAAACAGGTTATCCGTATCTCATATCATATTTAAGCTAGGTTTTTGTATAAACAAAATCAACTATGCGTGGTGTATACTGTATATTAGTTTTTTTATCAAGTATATGATTGAAGCCTAATGAGACAAATCATGCTGATCAGTTATGATGTTTCTGCTATACATATTCTAATTTTATTACTGACCAAGTCTTCTAGCTTTTGCATCTTTCATAATTCTCAGTCTTTTACATGTTGACGTAAACATCTCCCAAGGAACATCTCCAACAAGCATCCAATCGCCATCTTTGTCCTCATAAGTTGGTTTATAATCAGGTCTATTCTACATGTTGAGAAATAAGTCATGTTTTGAGCTGAATTTTGATTTGAATCTCAAGCCTGCGTGTCGAGGATAGTGGACATTTAAGGCTTGAAGTTGTGTAGCTTTTGTGGCTAAGACAACAAGAATATTGTCCTTCCAAGTTCAAAAGAGGTTGGTTGCTTGTTTTTAAAGGTTGGGCCTAAGATGGCTGGTCCATTACAAGTGAAGGCAGCAAGGATGGACTTTGATTGAGCAAGTGATGTTTGTATAGTTGGGATGATAGTGTGATGCCGTTTCAACTCGCTTCTCCACAAGCAGCAGCGTGTAGTTTGTTTGGATTGGCGTTTGACGATGAAGCGGCTGCAGATTGCGACTAGTTGAAGGCGATTGAGACGACTGGTTCTTCGAGAAGCGTTGAGCGACAACGAGAGGAAGATTGATGATTTCGAGGGTTAGTGTGCTGGATATGGAGTTTTCTGATGGAGTGTTCCGCCGAAGATCTTCGAGTCTTGTCCAGGTGCTTTCGTTTCAGTACTATTGATTTTTGTAGTTCGTCTTCAGTTCAGTTTTTGGTGTTTAATTTAACTCATTCTTGGATTGTCAAGATTTAAGTAATCCGTTGTAAAACCTATTCTCTACTTAGTGGATTAATACTCGTTCTTTGCGGCTGAGATTCTGTGATTTTTTATAGGTTCTTTGGTTCCACGTATATCTTGTGTCATATAGTTTACGCGTCTAGATAAATTAGCTTGATTTATGTTTGCGGAAATTTGGTATATTGTAAAATTGCATTGTGAGGTCTTAGTATTGTTTCTAAATCTTAGTTTAAGCTTATAAACATTCATCAAAGTGGTATCAGAGCCACTGATGCGTTTCCACACTAGAAGCAGCAGCGAGACAGATTGAAGAAATCAACAACAATTTCAAACGGATGGAGGAATCGCTAAAGGAATCGCTGCGTACTCAAACTGAATCGCTTCGTGTTCAAGCGGCTCAACAATCCGCACAGGTGGATATAATTGAAAAGAAACTGGAAGCCATCACTGGATCCGCTCAGAGAAAACAGTCATTGAAGTCAAATTCAGAAATTCAATTTTTCAATCTCCAACCAATGATGCTTGATGTAACAAACCCTTCTCCGATCCAAGGCCAATCCGAGTCAAAGTTGACAACCGAGAATACATCCACCGCAATAGATGTTGTTCATAAAGGTTCAATGGATTCTGATGTAGAATTGTCTACGATTGTGAAGCTCCCTGCAGAGGTATGTTCAGACAATTTCGTTTCAAAACAGCCACTGTGAAAGAACTTGATGTTATACTTGTGGCTAGTAGTCAAACAAGGTATGAAGCTTTGTTTTCTTCGCCATATGTGAGTATATGCACACCAACTGTTTGTGAAAATGATTTAGAGAATTTTTGTTCTTATTATGGAAAGATATTAAGGTTTGTTGATGCTCAGTTCAAGTTACCTTGGTCGAAGAATTCTTTCTTATTACCACCACCAAAACCTCCGGATGATGTTTTTGTTATGGATTCATTTTATGAGCACAGTATGTATCTAGTGCTATCTTCAATCCAAATGGATGACCTGCTATTTTCCACATCAACCAAAGTTTGTATTGGTATTTTTGTAGAGTATAAGATTTCACTAGGACTTCATTATGTGAATGATCACTCAGTTGCGTCTCTTCGCTTGTCGTCTTGGATTTTGAAGATGGATTCAGCTTTTACTAGAACAATGGTGAATAAGAAGTCTGATGGAGAATGTGATTTACTTGACTTTTTTATTTTTGTTGGGTTGATTGTTGAATTCATGAGAGGTAGCGAGGAAGGAAAGTATGGTGGTGCTTCATCATTTTTTGAGGTTGGCCAGATGGTGGTTGCTGCCAAGGTTAGGATCATGGTCTTAAATATGACTCTGACTTTCAAGTATAAATTGTTGGTTGTTGATTGGATGAGATTGGATCCTGAAACTGAAAAAGGCGCTTGTCTTAAACTCTTTTGATGGACAAGTATTATTGTTGGACTTTTACTTCAGTTTGGCTCTATCACTGACCATTTGGTTGGACTTCATATCTAGGGCAGAGCAAAGTTCGGGAAATTACCGATTTACCGAAATGATTTACCGAAATATTTTACCGTTTTTTTGAAAATTCGGTAAAACGGTAAAACGGTAAATTTACCGACGGTAAATCGGTAAAAAAGTTTCGGTAAATGGAAGAGATTTTTCATTTCGGTAATTTACCGTTTAACCGAATTTACCGAATATATATTATATTAATAAAAAATATATATTAAAAATAGTAAAAAAATAAGAAAGTATTTAAAAATAATCTGAAATAATTTTAAAAATATTTATTTATATATATTTCGGTAAATTTTCGGTAAAACGGTAATTTTTTGAAAATTTACCGGTTTACCGTTTTACCGAAATTTCGCTAAAACGGTAAAACGGTAACGGTAAACAGAATGAAAAATTTGGGTTCGGTAAAACGGTAAACGGTAAAACGGGAAATGGTAAAACGGTAATTTACCGTTTGCTCACCCCTATTCATATCAAGCCAAGTCTTTATAAAATGTGTCTCGAAGGTGCAGAGCATATTTTATTATGGAGATTTGTGGTTGGATTGGCATTTGAAAGGGTAAATGAGTTCGCACTTGATGACGCAGTGTGCAATCTTTCAGTTTTATTATTGGGTCCGTCTTTACTTTTGAAAGGGAACTTGACTGCTTTGCAAGTATGCCCAAGAGTGTGCCCAAACTTACCGATCATGCTTTGCAAGTGACACATATAAACACAAAGTTGGGGAGCAGTGCCATGACATTTACAAGCCATCACAGGGTATGCTTCACTAGTTGGTTTGTCTTGTTCTCACTGCCACGGCCACCAGAACTGCTAACCTTTAGGACAAGGTTCTCCAAAGGGGGAAGGAATGTTACGGATGTATGGGGATGTATGGGGATGTATGGGATGTATGGAAGGACATAAATATAATTTGGCAGATGATATAAATAGGAACAAGTGGTAATGTAAAAGGCAGCAAATGAAGGGAACCCTTTGATCTTATATCCCACTAGATTGTTGCCCATCTAGCCAATGTGGGATTGTAACATTGCCCACCCCTTGGAAACCGACGTCCTCATCGGCCCACTCTGGACGGCTTTCACTCTGGCCTCTTAGACAATCAGGTAGCCCTTTCCCAGGTCGCTCCCTTCGTGTTGGCTCTCAACGAGGTGCACCAAATGTTAGGGACACAAGCTCAAGGAAAGAACTCGCCACAATAGACTAGTCTATTATGGGAGGGAACCTCTTGATCTTATATCCCACTAGATGGTTGCCCATCTAGCCAATGTGGGATTGTAACATGACGACTCATTAATGGGGCAGTTATTAAAGCGTGGTTTGGACCCTAACGAGTTTGACCGAAATGGGCGCACATCTCTGGTAAGCAGGAAGTTAATATTATGATTTTCTTATCTACTTCTCCTTAAACAAACAATCTTTCTTCTTTATGTTTTCACCTAAATTTCTCTTTTTCAGCATATTGCTACTACCAATGGATCCGAAAATTGTGTGCTTCTACTGCTAGATTATGGAGCAGATCCTAATAGCCGAGGTAGCTTGCTTTGTTCGTTTTGTATGAACAATAATAAACATATAGCTATAACGTGCGCCTGCTCGGGTATGCGTAGAGGCGGATCCAAGGGGGGATTGCAGGGTCCCGTGCCCCCCTTGCTTGATTTTTATATATATGTAAACTATACATGCAACTTGAATACGAAAGAGTGCAGCGGAGCTGGGTTGGTTAGTAACTTGGTAAGCCAAGGATCGATTCCTAACTTCTGCAGTCACTTTTGTTAATTTTTAATACATTATACACTATATAGAGAATAAATAATGATGAATGCTTGCTGGCGTGGTGGAATCAAGCTTTGGCAAAGACCTTGAAGGTCTAGGTTCGATTCCTAGATATTCTAAATGTGATTTTTTTTTATTTTTTGATATTTTACGATTGTGTATTATTAAAAAAATGATCCTATGAAATTATCACAAAATATTTTAATTATACTTTTTGAAGAAAAAAAATTGCCCCCCTAACTTCAACCTCTGGATCGGCCACCGGGTATGCGTGTGTAGTAAGTGCATCACGTTGACACGTTGGTTTGATAATATTATACATTTGCTTGAAAACACGGAAAACTTAACATGATAGAGTACGTATGCAGTGTGAGATTAGACCTTGAATCAAATTGACTTTCTGTCGTGAGTTTTACAGATTTTGGACTTTATGGCAGATCTGAGTCTGAAAATAATCAAACTGCAGATAGTAAAGATTTAATGATGTAAATGCTGCTTATTACAAAAATGTATAACTATTGGGTTATAATTATTAATATATTCTTGCTCTATGCAGACTCGGAGGGAAATGTTCCGTTGTGGGAAGCGATACTGCATGGGCACACCGCAATAGCAAAGCTTTTAATGGAGAATGGTGCAATGTTGAGCTGTGGTGATGTTGGGCTATACGCATGTCTAGCAGTTGAGCAGAAAGACTTGAAATTGCTTAAAGAAATTGTACGATTTGGTGGGGATGTGAGGCTGCCGAAGAGCAACGGAACTACAGCTCTTCATGTTGCAGTTTGTGAAGAAAGCATAGAAATTGTTAAATACCTTTTGCTACAAGGAGCAGATGTTGACAGACCAGACATGCACGGTTGGACACCAAGAGCCTTAGCGGATCAGCAAGGCCATGATGACATCAAAGCATTGTTCTTCCAGTCTAACAAACTGGCAAAAACCCAATCAGTCATTTCAGTGGAGCCTAACAGCAATAGAAACTTCCTAGGAAAATACAAAAGCGAGCCAGTGATGGTTCCCCAAGAACAAGACGGCTTATTATCATTTCTTGATGGGTCATGGAGTCAAACACGTCCAAGACGCAGAAATAGTAATAACTTTGGCAACTCGATATTTGGCATTATATCAGCTGCTACTGGAGATCGGGACATACTCTCAACCGTCCCAGAAACCAAAATCCCCGATAGCGAAGCCAGTTATCCTACTCCCAGAGTAACAATCAGTTGGCCAGAGAAAGGCGATCATACAGGGAAGCTGATCTTACTTCCCGATAAATTTAAAGACTTGCTTGAGCTGGGACTGAAGAAGTATGGATTTTTACCGACTAGAGTTTTTACGAAAGACAATGCTGAGATCGACAGTATAGAGGTGATTCGGGATGGTGATCATCTGATTTTCAGTAGTGACGATGGATTTAAAAGTGAACTTGCCCGATGATGAATAGTCACACGCTTCTGTATATCATTGTGTGTGTAGGTAGTTCGATATTCAAATCGAACTAATATTTGTGTAGTTTCCATCCAGCAATAACTGTTTAATAGTAGGTTCATGCTGGTATTTCAGGTTGATATAGCTCCAATTTCTATTGTAACCAAGGAAACTCTGGTTTCCTTAAGTTGTAACTGATGCTATTATGAGGAAATGTGAATGAGAAAATGAAGAGGCTTGTATAAAGAATAGATTATGCATGCATCAGTATCAGTATGCTAGTGACTAAACCATAACACCACGACCATGAGAACATTTCCCAAGAGACAAACCAGAAGTACAATCCAAATTCTAACATTAAAGGTGAACACATCAGTCTTGTGTTTACAATTACTATACTATATGATACATAACTGAGACTGTAGTTGAGCAGAATTTACAAGATGGTATCAGGTTCAAGGGAAGGCAAGTACTGACTCTTCTCCTGGGTTCTACAAACATGATCTGTATGAAGCTTGCCCTGCAATGTGCGAGGGTTTTGAAAATTTCTTTATAACAGCTTGAGAAGTTTCAACCGCTGCTCATGCTGTGGCTCAAGCTTTGGTGGGGTGTAGCAGCCGTTAAGATCCTCCACTATGTACTCCTGATGATATTAAAAATTCCACGTAAGGAAGAAATTCATATATGTGAAAAGACTAACAAAAATTGTATAGAATGATTGGGAAATAAATTAACCTTTGTGAGCTCCCTCTTTGTGAGGATATGGTAGTGCTTTTGCCAAATCCGTTGGATTCCCATAGTAGCTGCAAGGAAACCATAGGCGATCCCAAGGATGGCAAAGATGACGATGAATATAATGACGAGCGCTAAGCATGCTTCCATGGATGCTGGAAAACAGTCCAAGATGCCCCAACCGTAACAGCAATTTTGACAACCAGCAAGCCTAGGATCAATTCTGTTCATGGAGAAACAATGAAAAAGCATGCCAAAAAAGCCTATCACCACAAAGAAGAGCAGCACTCCTGCAATATTGACTTCAATCAATCATACAAATTAAGAGAAATGAGGAGATACCATATAAGATTATGACGTTTCGAAACAAGTTTGGACAGTAAAATGAGTTAGCTGCAACCTCACCGCTCACCTATACAATAATAAAATGGAACTGGATGCTTTGACAATAAGCGATCCCAGCCATCACCAAATGAATTTCTGAAAGTCCCATCCTTGTCCATGGTGTAAACAGAGCCACCCAACACCGCAATGAACTGTAAGTAATAGAAGAAACACGTGGTGTAACCAAAAAATCATAAAACAATTACTAACATACAGATTAATGTGAGATGCCAAAGCTCAACACACAAAGCGTATCCCTCCAAACAAGCAAATCATAAAGTTCTCTAAGGAAAGTACAATTTTCAGCCATAATAAAAAACATAAACCAGTAGAATCTCAAAAGATTTAGTTGTCAACTACTGATTAATGAACATGCTACGTTTTGTTATACTTTAACTGCGTAATATACTAAATTTACATGGTTACGGTTTAAGTACAAAGTCCGCTTGACAACAACTTACGTTTGAACTGCAAGGAAAACAAGGAAGACATCTCTGGCGACGAATAGTCTGAACTTTATTTTGCGCCACGAGTTGTCCTCATACAGGGCAGCTCTCAGATGAAACTGAGCCTTGCACGTGGTGCAATGAGAAAAAGCAAACCCTTCCTGTAGACAATAAATGAAAAAGAACATCATTGTTCCGTTTTACTCCGCGCAAATTCAAAAATTCAAAAATTCAAATATTTACCTTAACAGACCGCCAATGGTCAAGGCATGAACGGTGCACAAATTGCTGCGTCCCTTTGCACATGCAAGGAGATATCAACCCATCCCCTGTAATTACAACCAATAAACATACAAAAGTATCATCAACAACACTAATAATAATATCAAAGCAAGCTCAATACACAATGTGAGTGTAAACAATAGGTAAACAACCAGAGTCGATCATAAATGTACAAAAACACGTATACTAATTAATACGAGCTGGATATCAAGTAAACTTCATATCTAGCGTCAAGCAAATAGAATAATCAGCTAAAACAATTTCAAATCATTCAATTAAAAATAAGAAATCAAAACACACATTTTTACACAGAAATTCAAGAAGCAGAAATCAAAAATTACATACCAAAATCAGAATCAGATTCAAGACAAATGCGGCAGGCAGGAAGCAAACCGCCATCCTCCTCCTCCTCCTCAGCCTCAGAAACACCATCATCTTTCACTACCTGATTCTCAATCAAAGGATCGGAGTCAGAATCGCTGGCACCAGGCGGCGCTAATTGAATCTCTCCTCTGATCATAACCACACTCCAAAAGCCCTAATTCACAAAACATCAAAAAGTTCACAATCAACAAAAAGTTCTAAAACACGGAGATTATAAAGCGGCGAGTAGAGAAGATCGAATAGCAGTGAGTTTAGGGCGGTTTGAGTGAAAAAGATGAGACCTTGAAATCGGCCGAGCTTTGGATTCTGAGTGAAAAGGTGAGAGAAGAAAGACAATTGCGGGCGCCAGGGTATGCTTTTCGATTTAATTCAATCTTCAGGGGTCCGGACGTCATTAATATCGAAAGTTATTTTAATTTCAATTTGGTACCTCTAGAAGATAAGTTAACGATTATATCTCTTTCAGATATTAAAATATTGGAAAATTGCGGCTTTCAAGAAAATTGTCGCACGATACCTTTTTAATTTCCAAAATTAACTATGAAAGTAATGTGTACAATGTGAAATTTAACAGAAAGTGACAAAGTAAAAATATTTAATATTTTGAGAAACAAATGAGGAGCTAAATTGAAAAATATCAAACTTTGAGGTCGTAGATGAACTATCCGTTACATAAGGATGAAAGTAAATTAAAGAAGTCAATGATGGTCAACTCGGTGATTAACAAAGTTCCAACGTTCAATAATTCATAAACTGACATCACCAAATACCGAAGCAAATTGTGCCACGTCAGATCTAATCGCCAATCTAAAACAAATCTTACGCGGCCCGGCTT